>PVIW01004751.1:0-123316 GCA_004026585.1 Noctilio leporinus | reverse complement strand
GCAGCTTAGACAAGAACCTAGTATAAAGGAACCATGGACATGGACAACAGGTGGGATTGACTTTGGGGGGAAAGGGTGGGTGGGGAGGGGGACAGAGGGGAGCAAAAAGGGGATGGATGCAATACAACAACAATAAAATTAAAAAAAAAAAAGAAAAGAAAAGTCAACAGGACCTAGACTAGAAAATGTTGCTATCCTCCTGAGGCTTTTTATTTTTGCTGTTGTTGTTATTGCAATGTCAGTATCATTATATTTCCCTTTTTTGTCATTACAAAAGGCTCTATCAAACATACATATGTATTTAATAAAAATTATAAATATATTAAAAAAAAAGAAAAATGTTAAGTAAACAATCTTAACTTTACACTGAAAGGAACTTGAAAAAGAACAATAAACATAACTCAAGTGAGTAGAAGGACGGAAATAAAGGTCAAAGCAGAAGTAAACAAAATAGTCTAAAAAAATATGAAAGATCAATGAACCCAGGAGCTGGTTCTTTGAAAAGATAAACAAGATGGACAAGCCTTGAGCAGGCTCATCAAGAAAAAGAGAGAGGATCCATATAAGCAAAATCAGAATGAAAAGAGAAATAACAACTGACACAAAGAAATGTAAAAGATTGTAAGAACTTGTTATGAATAACTACTGTATGCCAACAAGTTGGACAACATGGATGAAATGGATAAATTTATAAAAGCATACAATCTTACAAAGCCGAATCAGGAAGAATCAGAGAATCTGAATAGACAAATTACAACTAGTGAAATTGAAGCAGTAATCCAAAAACTCCCAGCAAACAAAACACCTGGACTGGATGGCTTTACAGGTGAATTTTACCAAACCTTCGAAGAAGAACAAACATCCATCCTTCTCAAACTATTCCAAAAAATTGAAGAGGAAGGAAGACTCCCAAACACATTTTATGAGGCCAGCATTATCCCAATTCCAAAACCAGATAAATATACTACAAAGAAAGGATATTATACTACAAAGAAAGAATGCTAACCAGATCCAGTAATACATGAAAAAGATCATGCATCATGACCAAATGGGATTTATTTTGGGGATGCAAGGTTGGTACCATATCCTCAAATCAATAAACATATATCACATAAACAAAATGAAGGATAAAACCCATATGATCATATCAATAGATGCAGAAAAAGCATTTGATAACATTACAATGAAAACTCTCAGAAAAGTGGGGTTAGAAGGAACATACCTCAACATAATAAAAGACATATATGACAAGCACACAGCCAACATCATACTCAAAGGGCAAAAACTACAAAACATTTCCCTTATGATCAGGAATAAGATAGGAATGTTTGCTTTCACTACATTTGACATAGCACTGGAAGCAATCAGACAACAACAGGAAATAAAAGGCATCCAGATTGGAAAGAAAGAAGTTAAACTGTCATTATTTGCGGATGTCATGATACTGTATGTAGAGAATCCTAAAGATTCTGCCAAAAATCTACTAGAACTGATAAATTAATTCAGTAAAGGAGCAGGATACAAAATAAATAACAGAAATCAGTTGCATTTTTATACACCAATAATGAACTATCAGAAAACAACCCTATTCACAATTGCTTAAAAAAAGACGGAGGAATAAATTTAATCAAAGACATGGAGACTTGTACTCAGAAAATTATAAGACACTGAAGAAATTGCAGAAGATACAAATAAGTGGAAGCACATGCTGTGTTCATAGATAGGAAGAATTCACATAAAAACTATACTACCAAAAGCAATCTCTAGAATCTATGCAGTTCTATCATGATACCAATAGTGTATTTCACAGAACTAGAACAAATAATCCAAAAATATATATGAAACAAGAAAAAGACCATAAGTAGCTACAGTAGTCTGAGAAAGAACAAAGTTAGAGGAATTACACTACCTGAAATCAAATTATACTACAAGACCATAGTAATTAAAACAGCATGGTACTGGCATAAAAACAGACATAAAGATCAATGAAACAGAATACATAGCCAAGAAATCAACCCACACCTTTGTAGTCAATATTTGACAAAGGAAGCAAAAACATAAAATGGGGTAAATTAAATATAATTTGTTATAAATGGTAATGGGAAAACTATACATACACCTTCTTACACCATTTACAGGAATAAGCTAAAAATGGGTTAAAGACTTAAATGTTACACTAAAAATCATAATCTTAGAAGAAAATATAGGAACTAAAATCTCAGATATTTCTTGTAGCAATATTTTTCCTGATATATCTCCTCAGATAAGGGAAACAAAAGAAAAGTAAACTAAAAAGTTTATGCACAGCAAAACATGAAGAAAATGAAAAGACAACCCACTGAATTAGAGAAAATATTTGCCAGGGATATATCTGAATTTATAAACAATTCATACAACTCAACACACACATAAAAAAGAAAAGAACAAAACAAACAATCAGATTTTAAAAATAGGCAAAGGACCTGAATAGATACTTCTCTGAAGAGGATATATAGATGACCAATAGACATATGAAAAGAAGCTCAAGTTACTGATCATCAGAGAAACACAAATTAAAACCACAATGATATATTACCTTGTGCTTGTCAGAATGGCTTCCATCAATAAACCAATAGCAACAAAAATGTGTTGGGAAGAATGTAGAGAAAAGGGAACCCTTGTGTACACTGTTGGTGGGAATGCAGATTGGTATAGCCACTGTGGAAAGTAGCATGGAGTTACCCCCAAAAATTAAAAATAGAAATGCTTATGGCCCAGCAATTCCACTTCTGGGAATATATTAGAAAAAACCCAAAGTACTAATTGGAAAGAATATATGCACCCCTGTGTTAATTGTAGCATTATTTATAGTAGCTAAGATTTGGAAGCAGCCCAAATGTCCCATCAGTAGATGAGTGGATAAAAAGGCTGTGGTCAATAAAAAAAAAATTAAATAAATAAAATATTAATTTCCTAAAAAAAAACCCACTGTGGTACATTTACGCAATGTAATATGATTCTGCTGTAAAAAAAGGAAATCTTACCCTTTGCGACAGCGTGGATGGACCTGGAGAACATTGTGGTAGGTGAAATAAATCAGTCAGAGAAAGATAAGTACAATATGATTTCACACGTGTGAAATCTAATGAACAAAATAAAGTAACAAACAGAATATAGAGAGGCACAGATACAGAGAACAGACTGACAGCTGTTGGGGGGGGGGATGTGACATGGGGCTGGGTAGAAAAAGTGAATGGCCTAAGCAAAAAAAAAAATGCAATGTACAGATGCTGTATTATAGAATTGTACAACTGCAGCCTATATAATTTTATTAACCAATGTCATCCCAATAAATTGAATTTAAGAAAATTGAATCACTAGGTCCAGCTCACACCAAGAGGAGGGTATGACACAAAGGTGTGAATATGGTGATCACTGGGGGCCATCTGAGAGATTGGCTATTATAGTGTATATATGTACAGTTATGCAACTTAAGTTTTTCACTTAATACACTGTGAATATTGTCCCATGTTAATATATATATATATATATATATATATATATGTGTGTGTGTGTGTGGGTGTGTATGTGTGTGTGTGTATATATATATGTACACACATATATATATGCCTCAAGTTCTTAATTGCTGGTTTGTATTTCTTTGTATGGATAGGTCACAATTTAATAATTCACTATTGGTTAAAATTAATTTTATTATTTTCATAGTAAACAACATACATACTTCTTTGACATTAATGTAAAATTGTTTTGAAGACTATTTTTAAGCTTTTATGGTTATAACAAAATTGAAAAGAAGGTACAGAGATTTCCCATATATCCTCCACCCCCATGCATGCATAGCCTCCCCCATTATCAATATACCTCACCAGAAGGATACTGTTACCTTAGTTTACTTTGTTGTACATTCTATGGGTTGAGACAGATGTACAATAATATTTATCCTTATAATGTCATATAGAGTATTGTACAGCCTTAAAAATCCTTGGTGTTTTACCCATTCATCTCTCTCCTCACTCCCCACACTTGACAAGCACTGATCTTTCTGTTGTTTCCAGACTTTGCCTTTTCCAGAATGTCATATAATTGGAATCATACAGTATGTAGCCTTTTCAGATTGGCTTCTTTCACTTAGTAGTATGCATTTAAGCTTCCTCCATATCTTTTCATAGCTCTAGAGCTGTGTTTTTAAAAAGTGATAAATAGTATTCCATTGTCTGGACATTCCACAGTTTATTTATCCATGCACCTTCTGAAGGACATCTTGATTGCTTCCAATTTTGACAATTACGAATAAAGCTGCTATGAACACCTATGTGCAGGATTTTGTGAGGATGTAAGTTTTCAGCTCTTTTGGGTAAATATCAAAGAGTGTGATTGCTGGATTGTATGATAAGAGCATGTTTAGTTTTGTAAGAAATTGCCACTGTGTTCCCAAGTGAATGCACCATTTTGCATTCCCACCAATGATGGCTGACAGTTTCTGTTGCTTCACATCCTCACCAGCATTTGGTGTTGTCAGTGTTCTGGATCCTGGCCATTCTAATAGGTATGTAGTAGTATTTGGATTATTTTAATTTACATTTCTCTAAGGACATATGATGTGGTGCATCTTTTCATATGTTTATTTGCTATTTGTATATCTTTTTTGATGAAGTATATTGTTAAGGTTTTTAGCCCATTTTAAAATCCAGTTGTTTTCTTATTGTTGACTTTTAAGAGTTCTTTGTATATTTTGGACAGCAGTTCTTTATTGGACGTGTCTTTTGCAAATATTTCCTCCCAGTCTATGGCTTGAGTTCTCATTTTCTTGCTATTGTCTTTTGCAGAGCAGAAGTTTTTAATTTTAATGAAGTCTAGCTTATCAGTTATTTCTTTTGCAGATCATGTTTGGTGTTGTACTTAAAAAGTCATAGCCATACCCCAAATGATCCATTTGGAGTTGATTTATGTGAAGAGTGTAAGGTCTGCATCTAGATTTGTCTTTGCTCGTAGATGTCAGTCATTCAAGCACTGTTTTATGGAAAAGACTATCTTTGCTTCATTTTATTTCCTTTCATCTTTTGTCAAAGAACAGTTAACTATATTTGTGGAGATCTATTTCTGAGCTCTTTATTTTGTTAAATTAATCTATTTGTCTGTCCTTTTGGCAATACTGCACTGTCTCAATTACTTTATACTCCAACAACTCAGTCTTCCAATTTTGATCTTATGCTTCAATATTGTATTGGCTATTATGGGTTTTTCCATATAAACTTAAAAATCATTTACTTGATATCCATAAAGTAACTTGCTGGAATTTTGACTGAGATTACATCAAATCTATAGATTAAGTCAGGAAGAACTGAAATTATGTCAATAGTGAATCTTTATCCATAAACATGAAACATGTTTCCAATTATTTAGTTTTTCTTTGATTTCAAATGTAAATATTTTTGTAGAATGATCCTTAGAAATATATTACTGGGTAAGAGGTATGAATATTTTAAATATAATAGAAATCATTAAAATCCCCTAAAAGTGTTGTGTAGATGCCCACCTCAGCTGACCTGCTGACACTGCCATTGTTATATCCATAGCCCTATGTACCCCAAATCTGTGGCCAGCTCCCTACGTATAGTTCCAAATGTGGTTTCAAGAGCCAGCTTTAGCAGATGTTTAGTGAAGATACACAGAAAGATGGCCCAAATCTGTGGGTCAGGAAAGACCATAAACTTCAGCTTCTGTGCAACAAAAGGGAGGCCATCATCACCTGGCTTGGTGCATTGCAGAACAGAAAGAAGATATACAAGTTTAAGAGTCCTGCCAAGAAGGAGCAAAAAGCGTGAAGCAGGTATACGTAGAAAGTCTAAGAAAGCCTCTTAATCACAAGTAGAACTCACAGAAGGTATTCTAGTCCTGGAAACAATCAATAAAACTGGAGGAGAGAACTGCTACTTTAAATCTAAAGACAACAATGCAACACTTCAAGAAATATGAAAAGTCAAAGAACTACAGGCAATCCCCATATAACATGGTTGGTAAGTTCCTAAAAAATGCCCTGTTATGTGAATCCATGTTATACGAAACAAAGAACTAGTACAAAAAAGGGGGGTTACAAAAATTTTTTTAAACATATTTTTATAAATAAGAGAAAGATATTTATTAAAGCAATTTTCACCAAAAGTATAACTTATTACTGTGTATTAATGTTTTCTTCGTCATCACTACTAAACACCATTAACCAGGGGCATTTTCTTTTTGACAAGATATCTTCATCCTCTGAACTTTCTTCAGCATTATCTTGACTTCTGTACTTTTTGCAAAAAAAAATCTGTTACTTTAGATTGCTTGCTTTTAGCTGAGAGATCTTTATAAATTTTGTTAATTTCAAGTGAGATATATTTTTCTCTTAAATTCTCTTTATTATGTTCCATATTGTTTGGGGACTTCCCTAATTTTGAACGAGATATGTTTTGCTCTTAAAAGTTCTTATTATGCTCCAAGTTGTGTAGGGATTTCTTTAATTCTCAAACCGTGTTAAAGTGAAATCGTATTCTAGGGTGCCATGTTGTATGAGGGTTTTTCCCAATTCTCAAACCATGTTAGAGCAAAACCATGTTATTGAGGTGCTGTGTTATATGGGAGTTGCCTGTATAACAGTATAGAAGGATCACAATAATCTTCTTAGCAACCAATTCCAAAGCCATGGAAATCTGTGAAACTACCTGATAAAGAATTCAAGATAATCAAAAAAAAAAGAATTCAAGATAATCATTTAAAGGAAACTCAGTGAGCTACAACAAAACTCAGAAAGGCAATTGAATGAAGTTAGGGGAAAAAAAAATACATGAACAGAATGTAAAGTTTAACAAAGAGAAATCAAAGAAAAACAAATTCTGAAACCAAGCAATGAAATGAATGAATGAAAAATGCATTAAAAGAGAGCATCGGTAACAGAATGCACAACCGACAGAAAGAATGTGTGAGACACAACACAGCAACTTTGAAATTAACCAGTCAGGGGAGAACAAAGTATAAAAAAAGAGTGAAATAATATGTCCCAAATGAAGAAACAGAACAAAACTCCAGACAAAGAACTAAATGAAACAGTGATAGCCAACCTATCAGATATAGAGTTTAAAACACTTGTGAAAGGATGCTCAGATAACTCATTGATTACGGCAAACACGTAAGGGAAGAAATGAAGTCTACGCTAACTGAGGTAAAGAAAATCCACAGAGAACCAACAGTGAAGTAAAGGAAGCCAGTGATTAAATCAATGATTTGGAACATATGGAATAGATAAACATTTGACCAGAACAGAATGAAGAAACAAGAATTAAAAAAACAAACTAGGCGAGAATAGGAAGACCCTGGACCATCTCCAAAAATGCCAACATTCAAATCATAGGGATGTCAGAAGTAGAAGAGGAAGGGGAAGAAATTAAAAACTTATTTGAAAAATAATAAAAATTTCCAAATTTGGCAAAGGATATATAGATATAAATCCAGGAAGCACAGAAAGTCCCAAGCAATTTGGGCCAGAGGACTGCATTAAGACACATCATAATTAAAATGGCAAAGGTTAAAGATAGAGACTCTTAAAAACAGCAAGAAAAAAAAAACAGAGAGCTACCTACAAAGGAGTTCCCATAAGACTATCAGCTGATTTCTCAAAAGAAACTCTGCAGGGAAGAAGGGACTGGCAAGAAGTATTCAAAGTGATGAAAAGTAAGGACCTACAGCCAAGGTTACTCTATCCAGCAAAGCTATCATTTAGAATAGAAGGGCAGATAAAGTGCTTCCCAGACAAAGTAAAGCTAAAGGCCTTATTATATGAAATGTTAAAGGGACTTACTTAAGAAAAAGATCAAAACTGTGAAAAAACGCACATGTATCAACAACTAAATCTAAAAAATGAAAACAAAAACTAATCAAACAACCAGAACAGGAGGAACAGAATCATAGGCATGGACATCATTTGGAGGGTTATCAGCCAGGAAGAGGAAAGGAAAGAATGGGGGAAAAGTGAGAAGCATAATTAGATAAAAAATAGACAGGGGGATGTTGAGAATAGTAAAGGAAATGGTGAAGCCAAAAAACTTATATGCATGACCCATAGACATGAACTAACTTGGGGATTGCTGGGAGAAAGAGGGGTACTGGGAGAATGAGGGGAGTATAAAGGGGGAAAATTGGGACAAACGTAATACCATAATCAATAAAATATACAACAAATTTTAAGTCATTACAAAAGTAGAGACTAGAATAGTGAAGCTCTAGTTTTATATCACCAGTTTTCATAAATATGGCCAGTGTTGTTTATCCAAAACATATTCCGTCAACCATCTGTATTATTTCATAGCAAAGATAGACACTATTTAACTACAAGTACTTTTATCTTTTATTTGCATCTCTAATAGATTTGAATCATTAAATAAACATCATTATATCCAAATTGAAAAAGTAATAAAAATTCTTTGTCATTTAATTGCCAGTGTTTAAATTTTGTCCATTTATTTCATAAGCATGTTTTTACACTTGGTTTGTTTGAATCAACAGCCAAATAAGGCCCACAGATGGCATTTGATTGATATGTCTCTTTTATTTATTTTTTTTGTATTTTGTATTTTTAATTTTATTGTTGTTGTATTACATCCATCCCCTTTTTGCTCCCCTCTGTCCCCCTCCCCACCCACCCATTCCCCCCAAAGTCAATCCCACCTGTTGTCTATGTCCATGGTTCCTTTATACTAGGTCCTTGTCTAAGCTGCTCCCCTTCCTTGCCTCTACCTCCCCCCTCTCCCCAACCCCTTTTTCCCTGACCACTGAAGGCCTATTCACTGTATCATATGATATGTCTCTTTTAGTTTATCAGACTGTCTCTTTTTTGGGGGGCGGAGGGAGGTAATGAAATGGCATTTGTTTTATAACATTTGGCTGAGTGTATCCCCGTGCTGTTTAAAATGTTCACGTATCCTCGTATTTCCTGTAAGTTTGTTGGTTATAGCTAAAGCCTTGTTCAGATTCAGGGTTGAGTTTAATACTTTCGGCAAGTATCTTTCATAGGTGGTGCTGTGCACTTTCTGTTACATCATATCAGGAGTCCCATAATGTCTGACTCTTTCTCCTCATGATATTTAGGTTAATTAGTAGCTCAAGTGTTTCCAGCTTTATTCATTCATCATAAGGTTCCTCATCAGTCTTATCTAACAGTTTTAGCAGCCATCCATGATCCTTGTCCAGATATAGTATTTCATTTGGTGTTGCAAAATTGTTTTAGTTTTATTATTTCTTTATATTAATGAAATGTTTAGTCTGAAATAGATTTCATAGAGAACAGAATAAATTCTTGAGTCTTTTATTTACTGTTTTTTAGAATGGATTGGTGTTCTAGAAGCCTTTATAAATAACTACTTTTAAAATATTACTTATTACAAGTGCATAGATTTCAGTGTTTGATATGTTTTAATACATTGTAGTCCATTTTTTTTTTTAGTGTTCACATTGTCCCATCTTTGGGTAGTGGGAGGGCACTTGCATTGATTTCTAGTTCTGTTTCAGGTGACCCTTGAACTCTTTCATAGTTTTCTTGTTTTCTGGTACAACAAGATGTCCCAGGCTTATCTGTACAACTCCTGCTCCAGATCTGGAATCTGTAATTTCTCCAAGAAGTCCTGGCTCTTATTAGTGGAATATCATTAATTTTTAAATAGTCTATAATTTCCTCCTTAGATGTTGAGTTATTCAGAACAGTGTTTTAAAATTTCTGGTGGTAAATTTTTTGCTTTGCTTTTGTTGTTGATTTCTTTATTTTCCCTATAAACAGAGAATGTAGCTGTATAATTTCTTTATGGTTTACCATTGCCATTACCAATGAAAAAAATGGCTTATGAATATTTGAAAAGAATTCTGTGGCATTATTAAATCCATTCTTAAATTGTTATTCATAAACATTACTTATTTTTGTTTATTTATTGATAGATTTTTGAGAGTTGTGTTAAAAACAAATGCTATTATAGTGGTTTATCAATTCTTTCTAAAAACATTGTAGTTTACTTTGAAGGATTATGATTCAGTATATAACATTAGGGATCTAGATAGAAAATACAATTTCTCTCATCTGTAAGATGGATAATTTAAAATAATAGATGAAAGTTTTTTCTCTTTATTAAGGGTTAGATGCCCATAGAATACAGGCATAGATATCTGCTTTTGTAAAACAATACTTGGATTTTGTTGGTAGCTTCAGGAGGAGTAAAACATGTTATGTTTTGGGAGTTATAAGGCTAGTTATATATGCAGTAATTTCATAGTGTAGTGAAATGCAAATAGTTGAGTGAATAAATGAGAAATTGTTGGACAGTGGTCAATATAATTATTATTTGCACAATATTATTATTAGTTGTACTTTTTTTTTTTAAGATTTTATTTCACTATTTTTTAGAAAGAGGGGAAGGGAGAGAGGCAGAGAGGGAGAGAGACATCAATGTATGGTTGCGTTTCACCTGCCTCCAGCCACAGACCTGACTGGAGACCTGGTTTGCAACCTGGTTATGTGCCCTGGCTGGGGAATCGAACCTGTGACCTTTGGATTCACAGACTGGCACCTTATCCACTGTGCTACCAGCCAGGGCTAGTTGTACTTTTTAATATTGCTTCTTGGTAATCTGGTAGGCTCAAGGAAACAAAGACATTTGCAAGAATGTGAGTGCAATAAGGATTTCTTCTTGGTTGTGCCTTTTCCTTCTGTGGAGTATTGTGAAATTAAGAAGGCCCAGTGTATTACCTGAATGCCCCATAGTAAGGCCAGCCTGACTCATGCTAAGACAGGGTATGTGACAGGCAATGTTCATATGACTTTTCAACACACTAGGTTCTGGCTGAGTCAAGAGAGCCTGCCACCTATGAGTCTTTTCATTTCAGTTGTTTAAAAATACAATTTCACACATTCTTTCATTTTATTAAAGAAATGCTACGCTTCCAACCAAGGGGCCTGCTTGCCAGGTGGAGTTATAATTATGCCTGGGCAGTTTGCAGCTGTGCTTAGTTATAAAGCTTTAACTAAAGAAAATAGAATTTGAGTTGCTTTTATGCGTCTCATAATATTTCCTCAAATCAGTCTATTTATATGACAGTTAAATAATTTATAAAGAGCTTACTGGCATTTAAACTTTTAATTTTTATCAGGACATTGAAAACTTCATACTAAAAATCTGACCTTTTTTTCTTTGGTTATGTTTCAGCAAAACTAATCATAAATTATTCTTTTGTGTTTTTGGCAACAGTATAATCCATCTCTTTCTTGATCCTTTGCTTTCTCCCACTCACTACCCCCAATCTATTTGCAAATCCACTGACTCTGGTTTGAAATAGATCCAGGATGCAGCTTCTTCACACTCCTAATTCACACTGATTATTACAGTCAGAGTTAAAGCTGCATCATCTCTTACCAGGACTGCTGCAGACACTTTCTGTTTAGGCTCCTGCTTCCCTTCCATGATGTATTCTACACCCAGATAGAATGATCTCTTAAAAAGGTAGATCAGATTATGTTTCTAGTCTATTCTAAACCTCTTGTGGTGTCCCTTTCCACTTGGAATAAATCTAGAGTTGATGCTGTGCCCCACCAGACCTTGACTGATCTGGAGCATTGGGCACTCTGCTCTCATTTCCTTATACTCTTCTTGCAGCTTCCATCTCAGTTGTACCAGCCTCCCTGATGGTGTGGATGCAGTGATTATTGCACTACCCAGAAATCTTGCATAAGCTGTTCCCACCACTTGCAACATCCTTCCACACATATGTGCATGTTTTTGCTCCATTACTTCAGTCAAGTAAATTTCTCCTTATCAGAGACAACTTCCTAAAACTGTCTCTTTGACTCCTGGTTACTGTCTGTCTCCTTACCTAGGTTAGTTGTTTTTCTTAGCACATAATGGCACGATAATGGGTCTTTAGTCATGCATATGAAACTTCCAAGAGAGTCTAGATTTTGTTTTGTTTATGCTGCATGCCTATGCCTAGAACAGTGCCAGCTGTATCATTAATATCCAGTCAATATCTGTTGAAAGAATACACAAAGACCTGCACCTGCTGTGTTGCCCATACTTGAACTTGGTGCTCTAGTTCTGAGAAAGTCGTAACATAAATTCATGTTTCTAGAAAGCTGGATATAGTAACCCGGAGATACTTCTGTGGGATTACAATCTTACAATGTACAGAATGGCCTACTGAAGAATGATTTCTCACTTTTTTTGCACAATGCTATACCATTTACAAGTCTTTTTCTATATATTATTGAATTTTCACTTTTTATTAAAAATTTTAGAGGTGAGAAAATAGACTGAAAAATGTGGCATAATTGGTATTCAAACCCAGGGTTTTAATGCCAGGCGATTTTCTCCACCAACCAAATAAAAAGTTTGGGCCCTTTTTATTTGGATAGCCTATTCAGAATTTTAAGGAAGTTGATATACTTTTTATTTTAGAAGAATTACTTTGGGTATTAAAAATTACTTATTGCTGTTGAGATTTGAAGTGTCCCTGGTTATTTAAAACCATCTTTAGCAATAAATAAGGTAGAAGGAGCATATTCCCAGGATGGGCTGAACTGCTTCCACTTGCTCACAGCGTGGAGGCTGGTTTCACGTGAGGCATTTCGGAGGTCAGACAAAAGCTGCAAATCTCTTAAAGCCTAGCTTATGATGTTGTACAATGTCACTTTCACCACATCTGGATTGTTTCTGTGATCAAAGCAGGTCACAAGACTTGTTCAGATTACAGGAACGTGGAATAAACCATAACTTTTGATAGGGAAGTGGCAAAGTCTCATTGCAAAAGGTTTGTTGCAGCGGTTTTTGGAAACATAATCTACCCCAAAAGTCATCCTGAAAAACTCATAATTTTATTAACAAAAGAGAATGAAGAGCTTTTTAAGACAATGATAGGCCCTGGCTGGTGGCTAAGTGGATAGGCGCCAGCTTGAGAACCCAAAGGTCACTGGTTTGATTCCCAGTCAGAGCACATAACCAGGTCTCCAGCCAGGTCCTTAAGTGGAGGCAGGTGAAAGGCAACCATAGATGGATGCT
This sequence comes from Noctilio leporinus, assembly GCA_004026585.1. Lineage (NCBI taxonomy): Eukaryota > Metazoa > Chordata > Mammalia > Chiroptera > Noctilionidae > Noctilio > Noctilio leporinus. Next base: position 110,246 of record PVIW01004751.1, on the reverse strand, counting down.
TCTCTCTCTTTTTGCCTCCCTCTCTGCCCTTCTTTCTGAAAAGTGATGAATAAAAAATCTTAAACAAAAACCAAAACCAACAATCGTATGCAAGTGGTTGTAAATTCATGATTTTTCTTTAACATTTACTTAGATATATGTCTAAGCACACCACTAGGCACGATGGTAAGGCATTGCATAAATATTTGAAAATGTTGGGTAGTAAAATATCTACAAAATCTGTTTTATTGTAGAAATTTCTTTGTATGGGGGAAAATAAAATACTGCGATTAACTCTAAGTGTAGAATCTTACCAGGTACTACTATTTTTACAGACATATGCAAACTATATGCATTTAGTGTATCTAGTCATTGTTTTAACTTTCACTTTAACACAATCATTTTTAATTTGTGATATTCTGATCTCATGTTTTATTTTTTTATTATTTTTAAAAAATTTTGTTGTTGTTGTATTACATCCATCCCCTTTTTGCTCCCCTCTGTCCCCCTCCCCACCCACCCATTCCCCCCAAAGTCAATCCCACCTGTTGTCCATGTCCATGGTTCCTTTATACTAGGTTCTTGTCTAAGCTGCTCCCCTTTCTTGCCTCTGCCTCCCCCCTTGATCTTATGTTTTAATTTCTTACCCTATTCTATCTCCCCCAGTTTACCCTCCATTGCTTGGCAGGACACTCTGTCTGGAATTGCTGAGTTAACAACTTCCTTTGCTGTGATCATGTAATTCTAATCTTTACCCTCACGAGAGAACTTTTTGTGAATTCTAAGCCCATATGCGGCATATCCCATTTTGCCTCTGAAGTTAGTTCCAGACACGTGACAAATGTGGCCAAACTATTTACAACAAATGTCCACAGGAGCATTCATACTAAGCAACTGGGAAACGGGTTGATTCAGAGAAAAGTTTCTGTTTGACTTGACTGTCATAAACAATGAGATCACAAAAGTAAATACTTCACATCTGGCTGTCTGGATCCTTACTTGCATGGATATTTTTGGAAAAAAAGAAGCCATATGGATCAGTCAGCCTCATATTGTCCATATAATTACAATATTTGCTAAGAAGTGAAAGAAATTCTTGGTTGATTCTTTGGGTTAATTTCACTCTCATGAAAAGTAAACAATCGTATTTTGATCAGCATTCTGTACGCAAATTAAGGTGTTTGAATATTTCAGTATGACATGGGAGTACTTGTGGTAGAAGTAGATATTAGGTTTATAGGTTACAGTCTTAGCTAACTGCAAAAAGAATAACCAGTCGATCACTTAGACGACTTACAATGTATAGCTATCTTGGTTTTCCCTTTTAGGCAGGATATTTTCTTAAGATGTCATTTAATTAAAAGAGAGAAGAATTTATCCACATTCAGAAATATTCCTCAATATTTAATTTCATAATAAATTAGGTACAGTGCCAAATGGATTATCTCCTTATGCATTAACCACTTACATAGTTAAAACTTAACTGGTACCCATTAAGTCATGGAAATGTAATTTAGTTAAAGGTGAAAGAAAATAAGAATTCTCCTAATAATGGGCTTGAATATGTATTAAAACATATATACTTTTCCTTAAATATGTTTGCATTAGGTATAATCTATATTTGTTGATTCTTTAACATACTATTTGCACTTCAAATACTTTTTCTATCCTTACAATGCACAGTAATAAAAGGTAGTATTATATTTGAAAGTATGTTGGCAAGGGTAACTGGTAGACTTAATCCAATAACTTGGAGCTCCTTGGAGAAAAGGAACTATAGAAACACAAGGTATTATTATCATTATTATTATTGTGTGGAGCTGGAAAACCCACCTGCTCTTTGTAGAAGCTGGCCATTTAAGAAGAAATGCAGAATTGCCAAAGCAGGAGTTGAAAGAGTTTTACATTTTGAAAAATGTACACATCTAAGTAGTAGAAAAAATTTTAAAAAGAAATGGCTTACTTAGATTTCTTGTTACTGTTCTTCAGTTTTGAAAGTGATGTTATCAATGATTATTTTCCAGGTATAACATACATGTAAGTGGAAATTTCAATTCTTGGAGGTATTAGAGGTCAAACTGGAAATATGCTTTTTAAAAATAGGTGACCCTTGAGATTTAGATGCAACAGACTCCAGGATGTGCAGAAGGATATACAGTATTACATTAATATAAAAACACTTGGGCATAGTGATCATATACGTCTGTACCTTGACTTAGGATGTGCCAATATAGAAAGGAAGTAAGTGTAGTAGTTAAGAGGATCACCTCTGCTGTTAGACTGACTGTTACTAAGCAAAGTGGGGTTCAATCGTGTGGCACCTTAGTGCAAAACCCAACAATCAATGTTGAGTAAAACAGGTCTTTATTTACAATATTCCAACCTAGGGGAGGAGTTGTGAGCACGTCAGTGCAGAGGCCCTATTTTCCCATGAGCCTCAGCACTTCCCTTGCTTCCCAATAAGGCTATAAGCAGAAAACATGCCCAAAACTTCCCTATTCCTTATCTGTCAGCTCTCTCCTTCAGGGTGTGGGGTACACTGTCATCAGCCTCCATATAACAGTCCAGAAAAGCATGTACTGTGTTGTGCAGGATTATGGTGAAGTCGAGGTACTAAAAGAATCCTTTCCACATGTCCCAAGTTCCAAAATTTCAAATAGAGTCTGGGTCTGCAAGGAGCAGTCCTTGGTGGCTTCGGAGTCAAAGCTATTCTGATTAAAGCAGCAGCACACAGCTTTTTTGACTAGCCCCAGCTACAGGGGACCCCTTTCCTTTCAGACCGCGTGGCTTTCTCTCTATTTCCTCGCAGACCACATGGCTTTCTCCGTGTCTCCTTGTCTCTTGTGCAAATGGTTGCTGCCTTATTTTAAGCCCTGATGGTGGTCTGTGGATAGGATGACCAATTTGGCTACCTGAGAATCTCAAATCTTGGCAGGCCTGTAAGCTTTTTCATCACTATTCTACGATGGTCAAAATCCCTCCCATCTCCTTGACATCTTGGAAGGCCATAGCTATTTGCACAATAAAGAAACTAGCTACCTATGATAGAGATGCAAAGCACCTCTCTCAGGAAAAATGGCTGTACTTCACTAAGTCCCATCCCCCAGCCCCAAACCACGGGCTGTGGGGAATTTTGGGACTCCTGTTACATGGCCTCCATTCAAATTGTGGCTACTGGCTCTGTGACCTTAAAAAAATCACCAAGTTCTTCAAACCTCCATTTCTTTATTTATATATCAAGGATAATAAAATCACACCAAGGTCAGTGCCTTGCAGATAGATGAGTTCTCAGAAGTGGAGGCTATCGTCTCAACAAAATGTTACCATCATCTTAATTCAAGGTGTAACTCTTAACTGAATTATTACCAAGATATTTATATAGTTTTTGCATCATTAAGGTCTTAGGCTTTTACTTTCCGCTGCTCCTCACTTCAGAGAATGTGAGTAAAGAAGGTCATAGAAATTCTTTTATTTTGATAGCTATTAATTATTATATTTAAAGGTGAAGAGAAAGTTATTTATAAAATAAATATGTTGGTTTGATGTAAGTTTTTACTACGTAAATATAACGTAAGGGAATGAGGTGTAAGTTAAATTAATGTTAGTTAATTAACCAGATAAGCTAGTTATATGTATCTTTTTGATTTTATCATTATTAGTGCTATAGTTTCCTTGGATATTAGGTTGTTAAGTGACCTTGTTAGGGCTATATTTTCAAAATTGCTTTAGTAATAATTCAGCTTATTTACCAAGTATACCTGCTTATTTCAGTCATGTTAGTTATCCTAGAATTGAGAAAGCAGAAATGTTTCAACTTTTTCTTGTAGATATGTCTTAAAAGAGGGTATTTTAATATTCCTACTACCCTGTGCCTGAAAATATTTATGAGTGCTAACATTCTGCATGTCCATGTATGACCAACATATTTAGGGTATTAGAACAACGATTTATAACTATGTTGGCTCAGCTACATATCTGAATACACTTTAATGAAAAAACTGGACTAATATTGGCAGCAGCTAATTTTATTGCTGTGGACTGTTCAATAGATACGTTCTCATTCAGCTGAGAGAAGTGATGAACTAAATTTTTATTTCAAGATAATGTTTAAATTGGGTCCAAATAAAAACAATAGGCGGCTACATTTCACTGAAGACCACCTACTATTTTTCCCTTTTTAAAAAAGTAATGTTGGTTAAAAAAAAGTAATGTTTGTTGATTCCTCTTCCTATACAATTTTACTCATGTCCTCCTGCTATATATACATGCACATCCACATATAGTCATTTAGTTTGTTCTTGTTATTCTCTTGTGTAAATTATTTATTTATTCAGTCAACCTTAATTTTCCCCTTGTCTTCTTCCTGCTGGTGTCAAATGAATTCCTTTTTGTGCAGAAGCTCAGCAGGAAACGGATTAATGCAGCTGGAATACAACTAGCGTAGTATCAGGATGCTGGGTAACTTCTGTATTTGAAAAATATAAGAATTGAAATTGTACAGCAGCTAAAAGTCAGGAGGCTAACATCTCGATGCATGTTATTCATTTCCACCAAAGAAGCATTTGCAGCATCTCTAAGGTATCCTTAGATGTAAGAGAACAATAATAATAATAATTATAATAATAATAATAATGCTGTTAAGTGAAGATGAAACAGGCATATATTCTGAGTCTGGGATATGTTTTAATACATTTCAGGTTAGCAGCTTGCAGCCTGAAATACTGAGGGACATGATTGATATGAATAGAAATGTGACATTGTCCCTAGCCCATTCACTTAAATTATTTCCAGCGGTGAGAACCACCTCAAAAATTCATCTTCCAGAGATAAAGAGTTCATATTTCTAGCCATCCTTTATCAATGTCAGGCTGTGATGGTTGGCCATTGCCTGGGTATCCTTCCTGCTGAGGCCAGCAGCAACTTAGAATGGAAAGGATGTCCATTTTCCCTCCTACTGGGTCACTGGCTTGCCAAGAGTAACTAGGAGTCAGTGAAATATCTGATGTTTAAAAACAAGATTGCTTACTCTTGAAATTGTTATTAAATTCTTTCCCTGGGATATAATGCATAGGCTTTGATCTAAAATCCTATCATTGCTAGAAGGACTTGTGTGATTACAATAATGTGCACTCCTCTTTTTGTTATTCCTATAGGGAAAATAAACCCCACATTAGTTCCATATTAGTACCTGACTTGGAGAAGTTAAAAAGCACCAGAAAAAGGTTAAACAGAGTCAAGTACACGTAAGAGAGCAGTGGTTATTAGTGTTCAGGGAGCCATTAAAAAATTCTGCTTATATAGAAGAATTTATTGGTGCTTCTGCTTCTGGCTGCTTTATGCATTTTAATAAAGAAGTAGGATGTGTGTGTGTGTGTGTGTGCACGCATGTGCACGCATGCACATGCTTAAACACATTTATTGCTATAATTGAACAAGGGCTTTAGTTACTTGGTCTGTCACTAATTTCACCCTTTTTTCCTCTTTTCCTCAAGTGTTCTCTCTAACTTTCAGCTTCTGAAAATTCTGAAAATCCTTTAGTTTTATTTTTGTAAAGGCAATGCAGAAAGAATACGCCTATTAAGTATGTATTTTCTTCTGATACAAATTTTTACATCTCTCACGAGAAATTTAAAAATGTTGCAGGGTAAGTGAAAAAATAATATGATTAGTATGAGCACAACTATTTAAAAGCTTTTGTAAAAAAATTTACAAAAAAAGTAAACAATAGCAAACACAAATACACAAAGAATTTATGTAAGAACCCACAAAAAAGGTGGGCCTTTGAATGGTGTGGTTATGATACTCTTTCTTTTCTCTCTCTCTCCCTCCCTCCCTCCCTCCTTTCCTCTCTCCCTCCTTTTAGAACTTTAGTTTCATAAACTCCCTGAAGGCAAGGGAACCCCAGGTGCTTCTCAATGCCCGGTGTCATTTTGGTGCTCCGCACCTGTTTGCTGAGTTAAACAAGAGAGATGCTTTTATCCTTATGCATTTGAACTGATATCTCTATTCTGTGGGTGAAGAAAAAAATAGTCAAAACGAACCTGTAAGGGTTATAATGCAGGGTGACTGCTTAATGGGCATGGGGTGCTGAAAATGTTCTGGAATTAGATAGTGGTAATGGTTGCCTGACACTGTGAATATACTTAATGATACTGAATTGTTCTTTATTTTTACTCACTTTAAATGGCTATACTAGTAAATTTTATGTGTATTTTACCACAGTAAAAAGAGATTTAAAAAAATTTTGGGAAGGCCTTTTACTTTAGCTAAATAGTTAAAGGTAATTATACAGAGAAAAAATAAATCTGCAGTTTTATGAACCAAGGAAAGTTTGTGAAATTCTATATTTCTTGGTGCTTTGGGGAAAAACCTTCAATGTATTAGAAAAGACATGTAGGTTATGATGAAAAGAAGTGAGTTGAACATATGCTTTTAACTACTCCTTCTAAATTCTGATTGAAATGACCAAAGGGATATAAAATTGGAGGAAAAGGTATGCCAGTGCTGGAAACTAGAGTACACTGTTACTAATACTCAGAAACTTGGAAAGACCTTTGCAAAATATTCTATAGATAAGATTGAACTATGAGAAGAGCCAACCAGAATGTGAAAAAAGTATCTTCATTCTAAGAGGAATAGTCCCTGATGTTGAACCCTACTTGTTGTAAACTCCAAGTGTCAGGGTAATAAAGGCAAGAGTAGTCTTAAGAATGGAAGAAGAAGACAAGTATTTGTCTTTTATAGGAACTTGTAGAGCATTGCATAGTACTTGCTCCTGAATTATACTTGGAGCATATGTCAGGCAAAGTTATGTAGAACTTGATGTTACAGTTAACCCCTACCATCCTTTTTTGTATGTGTGTTTCTTTTGAAGCCTTTTCATTGTAATCAGAGAACATACTTTGTATGACTTAAATTCATTTAAATTTACTGATATTTTTTAATGCCTCTAGATATGACCTGTCTTGGTAAATGTTCTATGTGCTCTTGGAAGGAACATGTATTCTGCTATTGTTGGGTAGAATTAAATAGTTTATTTGTTGTTTATGTTGTGTAAGTCTTCTGTATCCTTACTGATTTTTCTGTTTACTTATTCTGTCAATTATTAAGAGATTGATATTGAAATCCCCAACTATAATTGTAGATTTAACTATTTCTCCTTGCAATTATATCAGTGGTTTCTTTATAGACTTTCATATATATATATATTTCATATATATATATATATATTTCATATATATATATATTTATATATAAAATCCCATACTAAAGTGTAATTCTTTTTGTTTAAAGTCAAGTATCTAATTATTATTTAAATAATAAGAAAAAGTCTATGTATTTACTCATGGCCTAGAAACGTTCTCAAGGCATTGAGATGAAGAAATCTTAAGGATCATCTAATTTGTTTTGTACTCTCAGGGATCCCTGTTTCCCTCTGCCTAATTTCAAGTATCTTTAAAATTATTTTTGCTATATTTTGACTGTTGTTTACTTGTTTCTGTCAGTATGATAAATGCGGTTATTCTTAGTCCACCTTGGTTAGACACGGAAGTCTCTTTAATTGGTTTGCAATCAAATTTGCATTTAAGAAATATTTTCCTCATATTTTTAGCTCCTGTATGTTTGGTGCAAGTTAGTCTGTGAATATTAAATAATCTTTAAAAATTTTCTTATTATCACATAATTTTACTCGTTATTTTATTTCGTACTTAATTTTACATATATATTTTTTGCTATTAATGTTGCTACTCCTGCTTTACTTTGTTTTCTAGCTTCCTAAGATCTCCTTGATAATTCCTTTATTTTATTTTTGTTTGAAATGGACATTTTGGTATATAATATTACATAATATTGCATGGTCATATGCACTATTACAGGTCTTCTATGGTTTTCTCTGGAAAAGGTTGAGGCAATTAATATTAAATGAAGGACAGATGGAAGACTTTGATCAGTATTTTTAAGATACAACACAATAAAAATACAGGGTAAAACTGAATGATAAATGGTATTATCTTTGTATCTCCATAGGACATAGCACCAAATCTTTACACTGCTATGTTTGCCAAATAACACCGCTATTTCAGACTTTTCTGTTTTTCTCCTCATTCGAGGATATGTTTATTGATGGGGGCAGGGGAGAGACAGACAGATAGACAAATGTTGATGTGATAGAGAAACATTGATTGGTTGCCACCCATTTGTGCCCAGACTAGGGATCAAACCTGCAACCTAGTTATGTACCCTGACTAGAGATAGAACCAGCCTTTTTTATTAGATGATACTCCAACCGAGTCACCTTGTCAGGGCCACTCTTGTCTTTCATGTAATATTTCCAACAAGTTTAAACATGTTCTAACATGTTGTTCTGTCTTTCTCAAAGAGTAAGTAAAAGAAAAATATCTATGAACAAAGATATCCCTTGGTGTTAGACCTCTGCAGTACAATATTATGTTATCTATTTGTAACCTGTATGACTAAGAACAGGAGGAAAAGCCAACTGTGTATATTTGTATATGGGAGAGGTGTTTTTATTTTTTATTTTTTTGCTTATTAACAACCCCATATGAGGAGAATTTTGAATAATTTCAAATGAATGGAATAAAAGGACAGAAAGCAATTTCTTGAAAAGGACATAGAACATTTGTATTGTTCTTTGTATTTTTTCTTGATATTCATTCCTCCTCAGTTTTTAGAATCAGTCCTACTGAATTCAAGTAACTCTTTATAGCTTCTGTGTGATTTTTGTGACTTCAGTTATTTTTTCTACTCTTTCATTGTCTATAAATTATCTGAAATGACAATGTCTCCCATTGTCCTATATAATTACTATTTTATGGTTAGTTTTAATTTTGGGTTAATTTTCCATAATCTAATTTGTGAAATTTTGTGAGTTGAGGGCAAGGGAATGAGGTTTTGGGAGTTGTTTTATTCTTTCTTTGTTTGTATGTGTTTTACCTTTGTTTGTATGTGTAGCTGCATAGCCTTTTATTTTATTTTGTGTATGTAGACTTATCCTTAACTGGAAGAAAAGCAATTATCTAGTTTTCCCTTTATTTAAAAGAAAGGCTATGTATTATTTTTCTATTTTTATTATGTCCTTTATTGGCTACTCCAAATGTTATCATTAAGTTAAACTGACTGGAATGGTGATAGTCCACAGAAACAGAATTAATGCCAGTGGTATTTCCAAAATATTCTATCTTATTTTAAAGAAAATGTTACTGTTAATATTTGAAAGAAATGTGAGTATATATGAAGGATGGTGACTAAATATTTTATATCTTAACCAAATATAGGATCAGAGAACATGGAATTCATTCGGCATAGTAAGATTTGGTTGTCTAATTGTTGGGAGTCCCTGTCCCTGGTTGGTGGGTAAAATAAGTTGTGTGGTGGTGGGCAGGCAAAGGAGAGAATAAAGGTTTTGAGAAAGCTAAGCTGGCGTTTGGGACATCCATAAGGGTAAGGATAGCAGATGGATTCTTTGTTACCCCTAAAACAGTGGGTGATGCTAAAATCAGCAATGGGATTAGTAAGAGTTGATCAGAAATCCAAGGTGATTGGCCAAAAAGATCACTCAGATTTTTTAAAAAAAGATTTTATGCATTACTTTCAGAGAGAAGGGCAGGGAGGGAGGAAGGAAGGGAGAGAAGCATCAATGAATGGCTGCCTTTTGCCTGCCTCCAGCTAGGGACCTGGCTGGAGACCTGGCTTACAACCTGGTTATGTGCCCTGACTGGGAATCGAACCAGTGACCTTTATGTTCACAGGCTGGCACCTTATCCACCGTGCCACACCAACCAGGGCTAAGAAGTCAGATTTAGTTATCAAGTTCCAAAATATGGAACCAGGATATGAAAACAGGTAGCAAAAATGTTAAGCCTAAATCCTGGGTTATCTGGTTGATCCTAGTACAGATGCAAGTTCATTTGGCCTAAATTAGCTTTTATTGGCTTGTCCAATGCCAGCTAGTATCTGGGAGGTTTAAAGGGCCAGAGACAAAGCTTGGAAATAATGTCAATTTCTCTAATAGAGGGTACTGCTGAAACACTGGACCAGCAATGGAAAATCAAACATCTCGTTCCCTGGTTCCTACTGAACAACTGACTTTAAATGAGATTCTACTCATGAGTGGGAATTTGAATTAATACCCTACTGAGATTTGATTTGGCTTTAAGAATTCTATAATTTTATTATTTTTTCTATTATTATAGTATAGACAGTCACTTTCTCAGGAAACATAGGTCAAATAGTGTTTTCAGTAGAAAATGTGTTTAAGCCGCATAGTTACAGAGATAAATGCTCTTGCTGTTGAATGGACAGCTCTAGTCATAAGCAGCTCAGATTTCAATGCGTCAAACAACACAGCAAGGAGAATGTTCCTTAAACTGACAAATAGGGCTCCCTCCCACTTTCAGAAACAGATGATGCTGGTCTGGTTACATTTAAACAATGTGGTATACATCTTGAAGGGAGGAGAAATTTGCTGGGCCCTTTAGTTTGTCATTATTTCATTTTAGAGATAACAAGTGGTAATGCCCGAACCTGCTGTCAGTTCTGACCAGCTTCTGAAGACCCACATTGAATATATGGCACATATGCCCACCTGCCACAAAGTTGCCTTTTTAGAATCACAAACCCTGTTTTTCTTAAGATCCATGACAAAGGAGACATACTTGTATAGGTGTCTGTACTGATCAGTGGTTAGAACAGATTTTAAAATAATTGTAGTGTCCTTTTAATTAAACATAAAGACTTAACTGGAACTATTAGAATGGCCAGATCCTGCAGTGTTTTGTAAGAAGGCAATGGAAAACCACTGAGGGATTTCAAGTAAAGGGGCACTTATTTGTTCAACAAATATTTATGAAGTGACCAATAGTGTCAGACATAGTGCTAAGATCTGAAGATTGATTCAAAAGTGAAACTGCAGACATGGTTCCTATTGTCTATGGAATTACAAGATAGGAATACTAAAGCAAGGAAAATAGCCTGGGAGAGGGTAGTTAAGAAAGGCATCTTGGAGGAGATGATATATAAGAAAAAGGAGCCAGATGACAAATAAGAAGTGTGTACCAGGCAAAGGATTAAAGATTGAAGAAGATCAAGGGAGGTGAAACATGGAGCAGTGTGGGAAATGAAGGTAATTGAGGGTGATTGGAAGGTCAAGTGCTTTGATTAGAGTGGTCCATTTTAACTCACAAGTCAATATTCACAGGATTTTGTAGCATGAATTCATGCTATAGGTCTGAAGAAATCACTCTAAGTATATACTACATTCCTTGATTTATGATGGGGTTATGTCCTGATAAACCCATTGTAAACTGAAAATATTGTAAGTTGAAAATGCATTTAGTACACCTAACCTATCAAACATCATGGCTTAGCCTACCTTGAATGTGCTCAAAATATAATATCCAAAGAACGCTGGTGCCCTGGGCAGTGTTTGTTAGAGTGTTGTCCTGATACGCCAAGGTTGTGAGTTTGACCCTGGTCAGGGCACTTGCAAGAATATCCCCCTTTCTCTCTCTAAAATCAATAGAAATATAAAAATTAAAAAAAAGCAAACCACTAGTAACAGTCAAAGTACACTATAGGGTGTTGGTTGTTTATTCTTGTGATCACATACCTGACTGGGAGCTAGAATTTGCTGTTGCTGCCCAGCATCTTGAGAGAGTATTACACTGCATATCGCTAGCCTGGGAAAGATCAAAATTCAACATTTGAGGTATGTTTTTCTACTGAATGCATATTTCTTTTGCACAGTTGTGAAGCTGAAAAATCCTAAGTTGAAGCATTTTAAGTTGGGGACCATTTGTATTTATGGCAGGAGTGTGTGACAAAAATTGAAGTGTTGTAATGTCCTTATGTTGTTTTCAGGAAGCAAGGGTATTGAAGTCTTGCCTTTGGCAAGTTTATATGCATATTATATTCATAGGATAACATCTGAAGGAATAAAATCAAATGTATAATTTCTAAAGTACTAAAAATAAAGTAGTAATGAAAATAATAACCCAAAATAAACCAAGAAAATGGGAAAGAAAAGACAACATAAATAGAAAACCTGAAATGAGATGATAGATATAAATATAAACATGTTAGTATAGTAAAAATAAATAGACTAAATTAAAGGACCAAAGTTACCAGATTAAACTAAAAAGAGAACACAAAATCTAACCATGTACTATTGATAAAAAACACATTTAAAACATAAGCATACAGAAGGATTTAAAATAAAAACATGGAAGACATTACAACAGGAAGATTCCAAATAAAACTTACATAGTCATATTAATATCAGATAAAGTTTAGGCAAAACACATTACTGAAGATAAAGCAAATCTTAACTATAGAGTTTCTTTACCAGGAAAATATAACAATTGAACTGTTATGTCCCTAACAACAAAGCCTCAAAATATGTTAAGCAAAACTTGGAAAAACTACAGGGAGAAATAGATAAAGCCAAAATAATCTCTCTTAGTAATTGGTAGAGCAAGTAGATAAAAATTCTATATGTGTATAAAAAATTTGATCAGCACAACAAACTTGATCTAACAGACCCATGTAAAATACTCTACCTGACAACTGCAGAATATATATCTTTGCAAGTACACATAGAACATTTATGTAAATCAACCATATTCTGGGCTTTAAATCAAGTCACAATATATTTCAAGGCATTCAAAACATATATCTATTCTCTATCTCAATGCACTCAAAAAATAGACATTTCCTTATGAATTTGTTAGTGTTTAATAACAAATCAGAAACCATTTTGGGTATTTCAAACAGAGGATTTAGAGAATTCATTGCAAAGGTACTGGAAAGGGTGGAAGAATACAATGAGAAATATGGTTACGTAGATTTGATGATTGCTTTGCTTCTAGGATGCCACTGTCATATGCCTTTACGGATGCTGTCACCATTAAAATGCATAGCCGAAAGCTCTGCTACTGGGTAGGGAAGAGTGGCATCTTCCTTTTTTCTGTTTCTCAATTTCTTAGTAGCCTCCCACTGAGAAAATCTAACAGAAGAATATTATGCTCAGTGAAATAAACCAGTCAGAGAAATAGAGATACCTTATGATTTCACTTCTATATGGAATCTAAGGAACAAAATAAACTAATAAAAGAGAAGCAGAGTTATAGAAAGAGAACAGACTGAGAGCTGTCAAAAGGGAGGGGGCTTGAGAGAATGGGTGAAAAAGGTGAAAGGATTAAGCAAAACAAAATGAGACAAAATAAAACACCTCATAGACACAGACAACATTATAGTAATTACCAAAGGGAAAAGGGGATAGGAGGAGGTAGAAGAGGGAAAACGGGGGATAAATGGTGATGGAAGGAGACTTGACTTTGAGTGATGAACATAGTATATAATTTACAGATGATATATTATAGAACTGTATACCTGAAACCTATGTAATGTATTAACCAATATCACCCCAATAAATTCAATAAAAATTAAAGAAGAAACTCATATGGATACCACTAAATTTAAATAATATTACAAAATAAAGCAGGAAAGAATTATATCCACACTGAGCTTAATGAGAATCAAACCTTCCCTCTAAATCTTCTAAAGTTAAATTTAAAACACAATTTTGTAATTCTATGTATTATGTTGTATGCTTGTTTATGGGGAAAATTATGCTGGCCCATATATATAAAAGACAGATGGGAAGGGAGTCTGGGAAATGTAATTGCAGGCTCCCAGCTCTGTCATTGTGAAGTAGATAATTGAAGAACAAATGGAGACCAACAGATACTATTCAGCACTGTACATTCCTTTAGCTACTTAGCACCTACAACCACTCTTTAAACACCTATACAACTACAATAAAAGTAACATTGTATTTCTGCCTAATAGTTTGAAACTATTTTTGTCCTTTTTAACTTTTTTTAAAGAATTCTTTTTTATTTTATTTTTTATTTTTAGAGAGAGGGGAAGGGATGGAGGCAGAGCGGGAGAGAGACATCAATGTATGGTTGCCTTTCACCTGCCTCCAGCTATGGACCTGGCTGGAGACCTGGCTTGCAACCTGGTTATTTGCCCTGGCTGGAAATTGAACCAGCGACCTTTGGGTTCACAGGCCAGGAAACTATTTCTTGTACCCAGCAAAGATACCCTTCCCATTTCCTCAAAATGGAAGTTATACTATCATTGAATCCATGTCTGGATGATGTTAATTTCTCTTCTAATTTAGGAACAATCCTACTTGGATATTCTGAAGCTAAAGACTAAATTGTAAATTTAGGCACTACTAACATGCAATAAAATGATAAAGGAAAAGGATAGGGGGAAAGATCAAAATATGCAAATATGGAGAAAGTAAGTAAAGAAAAATATATTTGGCTGCTATAATGCAATGAACTTAGAAGTCAATAACAAAATTACAACTGAAAATTAAGAAAGCTTATAAATAATTAAAGAGTCAATAAAGAAGTCAATGAGAATTATGAAATTCTTAGATCTGATTTATAATAAAAATATTAAATGTCAAAACTGGTAAAAAGCTAAAACAGAATTAGGAGAAGTTTTATGGCATTAAATGCCTTAATAGAAAAGATGGAAAGGTAAAAACTAATATAATAAACTTGTCTTAATTAAATGCAAAAAAGCAAAAGAAATCAATAAACATAAAAGCAGAAATCAATACATTTAGAATTAAACTTTTAATGAAGAGGATCTACAGATCTAAGATACTTACTTGAAAAGATTAATATAATTGACAAACCACTAGTGAGATTGATTATGAAATAATAATCATTATCACAATTGAAAAAGGAAACAAAAATGTTCTAGATATTACATTGATAATAAAAGGCTATAAATGATAAACTTCAGGCTATAACTTCCAATATTGGTAAGAAATGAACAAAATCTTGTGAAAATATAATTTACCCAAACTGATTCAAGCATAAATAGAAAATCCAAGCAATAACAAAATCATTAAAGAAATGTGACCATAGTGAAAAGAAAGTTTTCCCACAAAGGAAGCTCCAGTCCCAGCAAAGTCTGCATTCAAGTTAATAATTCCATTCAAGAAAAATAATTCCAAAGTTACTCCATAGAGCATAGAAAAAAAAGATGAGTATATTCTTGATACTAAAATATGACATAGATAATATAGAAATTATAGGTCAATATTAAAATGAAAATGCATGCAAAAATTCTGTACAAATTATTAGCAAATCAAAACCTATAATATATACATAAATGCTAAAGAATCACAAGCAAGTAGTGTTTGTCCTAGGAGGATTAGGTTGGTTTAACTTTAAAGATTTATTTGTTCATTATTTTAAGAGAGAGGGGAAGGGAGAGAGGCAGAGAGACATCAGTGTATGGTTGCCTTTCATCTGCCTTCAGCTAAGGACCTGGCTAGAGACCTGGCTTGAAATCTGGTTATGTGCCCTAACTGGGGAATTGAACCAGCAACTTTTGGGTTTGCAGGCCGGAGCTTAATCCACTGTGCCACTAGCCAGGGCTTAGGTCAGTTTTAACTTTAGAGTTAATGTTATTTATCTTATTAATACATTAGAAGAGAAAAATTATATCATCTTAAATGATGCAGATACTAACATTTTATGAAATTCACCATAATATTAGAAAATACCCTTAGCAAACTGAGGCCAGAGGGAAATTCCTGGCCAAGGGTTTCTAAAAATAGTAACTGTCATACTTAACAGTGAAACTTTGAAGCCTTATATTTGAGATAAGCAAGAGACAAGCATACCCCTACAAGCACCATGAAGAACAGTAAATAAAAAGTATCGGAGTGGAAAGAGGAAAGAAAACTGTCACTCTTTACAGATGACACAATTGTGTAACTATAAAGAAAATACAAAGAACTCTACAGATAATTTATTAGAATCAATAAGTCAGTTTAGAAAGGTAGTTAATTTTTGTATATTGATTTTATATTCAATTGTATTTCTACATGCTGGTAATAAACATTCAGAAAATGGATAAAAATGCTTATCATAGCACAAAGATATGAGAAATATAACAAAAGAGATGCAGAGCTTTATGGAAAAATTGTAAAATTTTATTGAAAGATATTAAAGAGCACCTAATCAAATGGAGAGATAAGCCATGCTTATGGGTCAGAAAGATTTAATATTGTAAAGGTGTCAATTCTCCTATAATTGATTTAGATTGAATGCAATTCTATTTAGGATCCACACAGGATTTAGCTTTTTTCTGTGTGAAATTTGGTAAGGTACTTACATAGCAATGCAAGGAACTGAGAGTAACCACATTATTTTTAAAGACAAAGAACAAAGTTCAGAAAATTGCCTAGTGAGATCAGGATTCATAAAACCATAGTATGGAGAGACTGCTGTTAATACAGAAGCAGACCTATAGGTGCCCCTATAGATACTCACCCATGTAATACCATTTGACATGTGATAGAAGCAAAAGAGGCAAGGAGTTTGATGGCCCAAGGAGTATGTTTATTGGGAGCCTCTTTTCCTACCCGTCCCTGGATGGGTAATACTGAACGAACTTTGACATTCTCTGTGCAAAGCCCTCTGGGCCCTTCCTTCCAAGGGTGGGCCATTTCTCTACTAGTGTGCACATCTTGCTTTAAGGAGTGGCTCTATAAAATTTCTTGTGTATGGGAGCGAGTGGAGCTTGGCTACTTGGGCTTGGGTGATCACATGTATGCACTTGAGACCCCTATCAGAGCAGAATGGAGCTGTGTGAGAAAGGGCTAGGTCATGGGCCAGGGCTTTGAGGGCAGAATATGGTGCTGTCCTTTCCAGAGAATTCTCTAATGATGACATTTTGGTAGATGCTGCTGTGTTCTGTTCAGAAATTTTGAGAAATTAAAATTTAAGTCAGTGCCTCTTAAAATGTGGTAAGAATCTAGTTTTTAAAAAATTTCAAATAATTTTGTTAAATACAATAAAAATAAATTGCAAGAAAGTGAAATTTAAAAAGTATGCAACCTATGTAACATTACTCTGTTAAATTGCTAGAAAAATTTCTAAACCCTCTCAGTTTCTACACTTGTCATAAACCAATAGTAAATACCTTGTAGACTTGCATCATGGGCCTTACTTGGAGTACTATTCACCTAAATTCAATCTGACCTTATAGGACAGTATGAAGATATATTTGTCAAACTGTGATAATAGCATATAATTTGTTTAACAGTTTAAATGTAGACATGTAGTATGTAGGCCTCCATCTGCACTCTCAACCCCAGTCCTGTTAAGGTGGTAGGCATGAGCCCTCTTCCAGCATCAGTGTTCTTCTACACCCTGGGAAGTACTGAGGAGTGTACAGCCACCTGTCTCTTTACAGCTGGAACGCTGTATTCCCTCACTCACCTAGGGATAGCTTGAGCACCCACTAGAATCAAGCACAGTGTGATCAGCTCTCAGAGGTCCAGAGTCTCATCTCTCTTTTCCTTCACCATAAAGCCATAAGCTACTTTCTGATGTCATTAATGTCTGGATTACTTCAGGATACCTCTCTACTCACCTTATTTTTGTTTCTTCAGTCATTCACCTGTATTCAGTACCCTCTGTTTAAAATATCTTGTGTAGTGGGATCTGGTCAATATGGCAGTGTAGGCAGACATGGCTTGCTTCTTTGCACAACCACATTGGAATTACAACTAAATTATAGAACATCCCATCAGCCAGAGCCATCAGACATTGAGTTGAATGGAAGTCTGACTGCTACAGAATTAAAGAAACCTCATGCATAAAGATGGGTTGGAAGGGTACAGTGTGAAATGGGCTGGTCTTTCACCCACATATGGTAGATAAATATTTGGGAGGGTTTTCTCAGAAGCGAGGAGTCCCAGCCCTATATCAGGCCCCAAGCCCAGGGCTCCAGTACTAGGAAGGTAAATCCCCACAACTTCTGGCTGTAAGAACCAGCAGGGATTGAGTTGGTGGAAGAAACTGCTGGAGCCCCAAGCAGTTCCTCATAAAGAACCCACACATGGATTCACCTACGCGTACTCTGCCTGAGCTCCAGCACTGTGGTAGTAGCTTGAAAGTCACCAGTGGTGTACAGGAAAAAACTGAAGTATCTGACACCACGTTGAACAAAGGCCATTGTCTCTTTTCTAAAATCTTTCCCCGTAGAGCTGGCAAACTGGTGCCATATCTGTGACTCCATCAAGTTGGCTAACACTGTATGACACACCTTCCAGATCCCCAGAGACTCCTCCCCATTCAACTTATGGGCCCACCCAAGCTGTTTTTTCCATATGAATGATTGGTCTTGGCTCATGCTTCACAACTTCCTAAAGTTGTGAAGTTGTGTTTTTATCAAACTAGCTGGCTCCGTGAACACCACGCCTAGCACTAGCAGCAACCAACTTAGATTCACAACTTGGCTTCTCCTGCAAATCTCCAGGCCCATCACAAATAGCAGCCATATCAGGTTGCTTTATAGCTCAGGCAGGGTGGCCTGGGGCAAAAACAGGTCAGGGCTGACCTTGGCCTGCACCACCTGGGAAACCCCAGGGCCTGTGCACTCAGTGGACAGCTACAGACACATCAGAGCACCACCGCCATGCCCTGCATAGCTGATCCTCCATGGAGGGTGGATGTCGGTGGTCAGTAGTTATAGCCAGTCCTTTCAGCTAACTGGCCTGGGTATATCCTCCCATTGATCGGTGAACAGCAACCAAGTCTCAACTATAAGAAGAAGGTGTCCTCAGCACACATGAAGGGAGCACCTCGAGTACCCATCTTGGGTGATAGGGTAGGCTGTACTGTTGGACCCCATAGGATATGTACTGCATTAGGCCACCCTAAGATACGGAGTCAATGCAGCTTTACCCAATACACAGAAACAAGTGCAGGGAGGCTGCCAAATTGAGGAGGCAAAGAAATATGGCCCAAGTGAAAGAACAAGACAAAAACACAGAAAAGGAACTAAATGGAACGGAAATAGCCAACCTATCAGATGCAGAGTTCAAAATACTGGTGATCAGGAGGCTCGGAGAAATGACTGAGTATCGCCACCAAATAAAGGAGGATGTGAAGGTTATACAAAGTGAAATAAAGAAAAATATACAGAGAGCCAACACTGATGAAAAAGAAGGCAGGGTCCAAATCAACAATTTAGAACAAGAGGAAGAAATAAAGATTCACCTGGAACAGAAAGAAGAAACAAGAATTGGAAAAAACAAGGAGAGGGTTAGGAACCCCTGGAACGATTTGAAATGTACCAACATCTGAATCATACAGGTGCTTGAAGAAGAAGAGGAAAAACAAGAAATTGAAAACTTACTTGAAAAGATATGAAAGAACAACTTCCCTAATTTGGCAAAGGAAATAGAGATATAAATTCAGGAAGCACAGAGAGTCCCTAACAAGTTAGACCCAAATAGTACACAACAAGACACATCGTAATTAAAATACCAAAGGTTAAAGATAAAGAGAAAATCTAAAAGCAGCAAGAGAAAAGAAGAGAGTTACCTACAAAGGAGTTCTCATAAGACCACAAGCTGATTTCTCATAAGAAACTTTATAAGTAAGAAGTATTCAAAGTCTTGAAAAGCAACAACCTACAATCAAGATGACTCTATCTTCCATTCTAAATGATATCCAGTAAAGCTATCATTTAGAATGGAAGGGCAGATAAAGTGCTTCCCAAACAAGATAAAGCTAAAGGAGTTAATCATCACTAAGCTATTATATGAAATGTTAAAGGGATTTATTTAAGAAAAAGAAGAAGATCAAAACTATGAACATTAAAAACGACAACAAACTCACAACTATCACAACTGAATTTAAAAAATAAAAACAAAGATAAACTAATCAAGCAAATAGAACAGGAACAGAATTATAGATATGGAGATCATTTGGAGGGTTATGCTGGGAGGGAGAAGGAGGAGAATGGGGAAGTGGTGCAGGGATCAAGAAGCATAATTGGTTGGTACAAAATAGACAGGGGGATGTTAAGAATAGTATAGGAGAGGGTTAAGCCAAAGACCTTACATACACAATTCATGGACATGAACTAAGAGGGGGATTGCTGGAGGGAAGCAGGGTGCTGGACAGAGGGGGGCAAAGGGAAAAATATTAGGACAATTGTAACAGCATAATCAATAAAATATACTTTAAAATACCTTGAGTAATTTAGGTTTTCTTGACTGGATCTTGACCTACATAACTTAGGAATCAACAAAGAAAAGACATCTTCAAAAAAGTCTTAAGTAGGCACTTCACGAAGAAAGAAAGGCCAAGAAATGTAGGGAAAAATATTTCATCTCATCAATACTTAGAGAAATGCAAAGTGAGAGCCCAGTGAAGCATCATACATGCTTACCAGGTTGACAAATATGAACAACTTGACAAATGTTGGGGATGGTGTGGAGGAAAGTGAGTTTGGGTCTAGATAAGCATAGTTATTTTGGCAGACAGTTGGATACTACTAGGGAAGTTGAGATTTACATGATTTCAGTAGACCTTCAAGTCTCTTCTCAAGTGTCCACCCTTGAGAATCTTCTGTGTTTGTGTGTGCCAGAATTCACTATGGAAAAGTGCATGGTAACACTGCTTATAAGAGCCAAACAAAAACAAAAGAACAAAACTAGAATGACTCAAATGTTCATCAACAACAGATTGAGTAATTCAGTTGTTGGTATTTATACAAGGGAGATATGAGATAAACTATAGGTCTGTACCATCAATATGAATGATCTTAGAATATTCAACAAATATATATTTATTGGAGTGCTTACTAGGTGCTAGGTACTATCTTCATGCTGGCATTACCTAATAGAGCTTACGTTATAGTGAGAGAAGACAGAAAATAACAAGCATATTAAATAAACGGAATGTGAAAGTGTTAAGTACAGTGGGAAAATAAAAGAAATGCATGAAAGGGAACCTGGCATTTCTGAGAGTGTGATAGACTGTGTTTACGTATGCCATTTTCAATAGGGAGGTTAGATTAGTTTCACTGAGAGATCAGATAGGCTTCACTAAGAATATAATTTGAGAGAAAAGACTTGAAGGTGGTAAGGTTTGTGTCATGGGGGTTGGGATGAGGGGTCAGGAAACAGTGCAGGCAGATGAAACAGTCAATGCAAAGTCACCAGGTAGGTACATTTCTGGAAAGGAGGTAGGGTGGCCAGAGGGGAGTGAGATTAGAGAGGTAGCTGTGTGCTCAGATCCCAAAGAGCTCCATTGACATTCTTGCTTTTACTGAGTTGAGCAGCCATGGGAGGATTGTGAGCAGAGACAGTGCCCCAGCTTGACTCCTTGCTTTGGCTGTCATGGTGTACATAGTCTTGAAGAATAAGCCATAGTGAGCAAAAGACACATGTGACTGAAAGAATGCATTCAGTGTGTGTTAGTTTATATAAAGACCCAGAGTAGCCAAACTAAACAATATCCTGTCTGGGGATACACACACAGGTGTTAAAACTATAAAGCCAGCAGAGTAAAATAAAGTTAGGTTAGAGGTTACCTGTGGGAGGAAACAGAGGATTCAGTGGGGAAGGGGCTCACATGGGACAGGGGTTCTGTGTGGCCATGCTCTCTTTCTTCATGTGGGTAGAACTTTCACTGGTGGTCACTTTATTAATACTTTAACTTCTAAGCATATGTTTTAGACATGTATTTCATACACAAAGTAAAAGAGAAATTAAAGGGAAAAACAGAATTCTCCTATTAGTAATTGCCTAAACTATTTTACTATTCATTTACGTAACAAGTTGGTATATTTTTTAGGTTAAGACAAAATTTTAAATTTTGCTCAAGTATCTGGGAAATATAAATAAAGAAGTGTGGATGCATTATTTAGGTATTGTTGATGACATGTAGATATCAACTTTTGGCTATTAATATAACACAATAAAACAGAGAATTGGATGTCAGCTATGTATTTATAAAAGGCTAGGAACCTCCAATTTAGATAAACATGCTTATCAGGAAGTATTTTTGAGCAATGTGTAAGGAAATTGGGAGTACAGATAAATATTTAATCTCATTAACAAGATGAGATCAATATACCAAACAGTTACCTAAGACATTGTATTATTAATTGCTAAATTGTGTGGCACTAGATAAAAAGTGCTAACAAAAACATCTGAGAATCCTAGATGTAAAGTGCAGATACAGCCCGTGTCTTTATTTTAGAATCAATAGTAACCTGAACACAGAATTTTAGTTTTTATTATCACATTAAGAGAATAGATTATAAAAAGTAATTTGCTATTGTGCACTTATGTGAATGCTGGGTATCTTTGATGTTTATAATTTCACGAACACTTTGGCCTATGTGATCACCTTCCTCTTCTTGATTCTTTATCTGTCTAGAATACCTCCATGTTTCTCTTTCCGTAGTAAATAGGTGTAAATAACCTTAGAAAAGTGGACCCTTCTTTCTGCTTTTGTGTTTCAAATATTATTTGATGTGAATGAAATTAGTAAGTATTTTAGTTAAAATACTCCCTGCTGGGCTGTACAAAGTATAAGTAATGAAGAGGTAATGAATACAACATAATTTCATCTGGTTAATTATTTCAATAAGAACTTGAAAACAAGATAAACTGGTAATTTAGAAATTGCTTTCGTTAAGAGCAAATTTTAAAAACTATTTAAAGTCACTTTTGGGGAAAATTTTGTTTAGTACTTTGTGATGTTTAAGTTATTGATGAAATACATTAATGTAGCTTAATATCTAATCACTATATTATATATTATAAAGTTAATATAGTTGCCAATTCACACTCACATATCAAGTGATAATTTTCCTTTGGATGTCTGAAAGGAAAACTATTTTAAAGTCTTGTACTAAAGTGTATTCTCCCTTTAGTTGTCCATGGCTGTCAAGATCCAAGAATAAACTTGTTTATGTTGACTGCTTAACATAGCTCTACTTTTCATAGATACAAATTGAGAAGCAAAAAAGATTAGTCTTTGTGCTGTGCTTTGATGTATGTCTGGAGTCCAAAATAAGTGCTATATATCAGTAAATATTGAAAGGTCTGACTTTACTATAATGGACACTTAGGCCTTTGTTATATATGGATTTACCTTGAAGCATTTTATCCTTAGAAACATTTGCATATGCTTGCAGTAGGTCAGTAGGACCGTTTGCTTTTTTGTGTGTCAAATTCTATTTGTTGCTTTTTCCCAATTCTGATCACCACATCTTCTCAAGCTGTGTTAATACTGAGAATTTTCCAGGAGGAAAGGTAAAAATGAGGAAGGTATGGCCTTAGAGGTATGTGTTTATCTTTTGCTTTATTTTATTTGACATTGTTTTGGCCTTAAGCAAAAACAGGAAATTTGTTTTTTTTTAAATAAGAAATTCCTTATATAAAGGAAAAAAACCTTCTGTCTTTTTTTTTTTTTTTTCAAAGAAAGACATCTTTAATAATTCTGTTTTAGGATTTCTTCAAGGTATGGCATATGCCCTAGATTAAAGGCCTTCATATGCTCAGCAGGAATCTAGCCTCAGTTCATATTAATGCCCTTAAGAGTAAATTCTCCAACATTATTTCTAGGGATAAAATTAACAGCAAGGTGCAACAGCTCACAGATGTCAGAATAATAACTGGCCATGTGAGTGTCAAAGTTGGTTGGAACCAATCTGCTTGGGAATTTTAAATGTCCTAAAGGGTTTACAGAAACTTGGGTCAGTCTCAACTTGACTTTGTCCCTGCTACTACCTTGCTCCAATCCCTGCCACCTGATGTTCTCATTGGGGAAATTTATTGTAAGTTCTGCATTTTAGAGGGTATTCCTTGCAATATACCAAAGTGAGCAGCAATTATATTGGAAATAGATGTATGGGAATGTAGTTTAAGAAGACTGCAGTGTGCCTGAGGTAATGATGTTTAGATAGATTGAAAATCAGTGAGAATGGAGGGTTCTTTGGCAACCTTCCAAAAGCTGCCCTTCCAGTTTTAAGCTCTTTGCAATATTTTATAGGAAGGTGCTCTTAAAATTTACATATTAAACACTTCCCATTCTATTATGATTCCTGAGTTTCCAGTCCTGGTTAATATTTTTCCTTTCCAGAGACTGAAGAGTTCTTTAACGACCTCCTTGAGGGCAGGGATAGTGTCACTTGAACTATGTGTCTCTAGGATGTTCAGTAATGAATGTGGAATGTAAGGCCAGATGAGTGTTTGTCTAAAGGTAGCACTTGCTTTTCCATTTTAATGTAACTACTACTAAAATAATTGTACCTTTCCTCCTTCATTATCCTGAAAAAACATTTATTGAAGGTTTGTGTTAGGTTAGGGCTGACAAAATCATTTTCACTGAGGGCGACATCAGCCTCATGGTTGCCTTCAAAGGGCAGAATGTAATTTTGGGACTGTATAAATGTAACTACTCCTTAATAGTTAAGTGAGCCAGGTAGAAACAAGGTGTCTGGTCGAAGGTGCTGAGCCAGATAAAACTAGGCAGAGGGCGGGATTCGGCCTTGTGTTTGTTACCCTGTGTGTTAGGTTTTCACAAATACTAGTACTCATCTTGTTGGCTAGGTTGTGTTAATCTCAGCTGGCAAGAATTTCATGTTTTAAGCAATGGGGTCCTATGCAAGACATTTGCTTGCTTGTTCTCAGGCACATTCCCTGCCCTTTCATGCTCTGTGTTATGGGTCAGTACCTTCAGCCTGTGTTTCTCAGGTTTCCTTGCTAACTGGTTTCTAGATAGGTTTGGCCAATGGTAAAGAATGATGGGCAGCAGGAAGGGAAAAGCCAGGGCTTTCGTCTTCCTGTTTCCTATCCCCTCAGCTTCAGATGAGTGCCTGGGTCTCCTCTCTGGTTCCAGCTTCCATCCCATAGTCCCAGTTTCTTCTGGGTCCCTAGTTCCTGAGCCCTGGTAGAGTCCTTCATCCCTTTGTCCCTCTTGCCCAAAGTAAACCAGTGGCTCCTTTCTCACCCACCTTCCTTTGTTTTTTCTTTCTTCCTCCTTTTTTTCTTTCCTTCCCTTTACTTGAAATATAATTCAGATCCCCGAACATTTACCCTTTTGCAAAGTGTATAATTCAGTGGTTTTAAGGTATATTCACAGACTAACACAAATATTATACTATCTAATTCTAGGACATTTTTACCACCTCAGCAAGAAATCTTGTACCCATTAGAAGTTGCTTCCAATTCTCTTTTCCTCACAACCCCTAGCAACCCTACATCTACTTTTCATCTGTATACATTTGCCTATTCTACACAGTTTACACAAATGAAATTTTATAATATATGGCCTTTGTGGCTTTTTTCACTTAGCATAAAGTCTTCAAGGTTCATCCATTGTAGCTTGTATCAGTACTTCAATTTTATGGCTCAATGATATTCTATTGTGTGGCTATATCACATTTTGTTTATTCATCTATTCATCGACTGGTGAATATTTGGTTGCTTCCATTTTTTTTTTACTATTATTAATACTGCTATGAACACTCATGTACAAGTTTTTGTATGAATCTGTGTTTTCAATTCTTAGATTGAAATTCTCAATTTTCTTAAGCAAAAAGAAATACCCAGGGGTGTACAAAAGTAGGCTTGCACTGGTACTACAAATAAGTAATACAGTAATAAATAAATAATAGTTCAAGAATAAACTAAACTGTGTTTCACATAAAACTGTAAACCTACTTTTGTCCACCCCTGTTCTTAAGAATAGAATGACTGGAGCATAGCAGCTCTACTTTAACTTTTTAAAGAATTGAATAGTGGCTTATTTCTGTAGCAAACTTCTGCATTGTCTCATTGTCCTTTCTTGTCATTTGGCCTATTTATAACTAGCCTATGTATAAAGATACCCTTTATCAAAATACCTGGCCCGGGCACGATTTCCTTGATTGAATCCTGACTGAGATGCTTTCATTTATGTTATACAATACATGAAAATCAAGGCTATTTTCCCTCTCAAGTGTCTTTATTTTATTTTATTTTTCATACCTGAGAAACCACAGTTATGCAAAGGAAGAAAAGAAACCACAAAGTTATTAGCATTGACAGGAACGTAATTTCTGGTTGATTAGATTTTTTTCAACTTTATTTGGTAATTTGCTGGCATCTCTAACCTAGTGATAGCTCTTTTGAATGTGTCTTGTTTCCGCAACAGTTCCCATCTTTGAGTGTAAGTAGTTTATTTAGAAAGACAATTCCAGGAAGCTCCAGGAGGTAAGTGGGGAAGTGACATGGGGAGGAAAAAAGCCAATGCAAGGTGCATTGGTGATCAAGTGACTTTGAGGGGATCAATTCTGCTGAGGACCTTGGAGAAACTGAGCATGTCTGCATATTGCAGAGTTGCCCCACCTGAAGGCACGGAAGCTGGGGTATCTCTCCACTGTGTTTCCTTTGTTACAGTGGAGCAAGAGGCTTGAGGGCTGCTCCACAGGGAATTAATTTCTTAAGAACTTTAGGTCTGGTCCTGTGGTGAGAAAAGGACTTACGGCAGGGAGGGTCCTAGGTGCTTGCAGGAAAAGCCAGTGTAGTGCGTGTGCAGGCACAGGTGTGTATGCTGATGGAGAGATGGGGGAAGAGGGTGGGGAATGGACTCCGTAAACTTCTTGAGGGTAGAGACCTTGCATTTGTATGTTTAAATTTAATTGATGAAGGATAAATAGTAGCTGATAATATGCATTCATGAAGGAAACTGCCTAGGGAAAGAATCTTCCTGAATCATATATAGGTACTGTCACCTTATGTTTACACCGAAACTCTTGTTTCAGGTTTTGGTTGATCTGGACATTGTGTTTTTAGAAAGAACCACAAAGTTTTAATTTGTAACCAGACCATCAACTGTGCTGTCAATAGTCCTTGAAAGAAGCCTCATAGAAATACCAAGTTAAAACTTACCTGATGCTGTTAGCTGCAGAGCATAAAACTTAGAAGGGAAAATAAAATCTCACCCCCAAACTTTTCACGGCCACAAAGCAGAATGCTTCGGAAGTCCATGTGAAATGATAGGTATTAAACAACAACAAACAAAATATATTGATTAAAACCCAGGAAGCTAGAGGAGTATCTTAAAACAATGGCTCAATAGACAGAACATTTTTAAATCAAGTTTAAAAGGCAGTGATAAAAATGTAAATTAGTAATTGCCTCCGGATCTCTTAACCAGCAGAATAAATTTAGATGCAATTAATTCTCCTCCCTCAGATTAGGTTGAAGCAAAGTGATAGGAAAATGGTGAGTTTTTAAAGTTATTGAAAAATACAAAAAAAAAAAAAAAAAGTAAATGAGAAATGACATGTAAATGGATTAAAGCCACTGGCATCAGGGAAGCTTCTGTCTCATTCTTGAATCTAGTCCAGGGCTCTCTTGAGGCAGGGGTATGCCACAAGGAAATCATTTTAAAGACTTTCCACTTTCCCCTGGTCATTGAAACAGTTCATGGCGGTCACTGTTACACAAAGTAATAACAGAAACTTTCCTCTCTGTGCCTTGATGCCTGGAGCAGGAAATGGTATTAAGTGGCATGGTTTGACTCCCCTTTCGGAAAGCAACAGCAGTTTATACTTTGCACGTAGCATCCTCTCTTTCATGCCTTCACCTCTTTTCTCCATAATCCAGCTTCTTATGAACAGTGTAAACTTCAGCAAATCTTGTCACCTCAGATTCCCCAGCTGTAGACACAGATAGCAGTAGCTACTTTGTAGTTGTTCTCAGTTAAATGAGAAAATTCATATTGAGAGCTTTATGCAGTGGCTGGACCACAGTAATGTTGAATAAACAAGTGATGGCAGTTAATAATTATACCCAGGGTCCTTCATCCCCCCCTCATCTGCCTGTTTTCTTCTTTAGCTACCCCATTACCTGCTGCTTCATCCTCTTTACGTTCTTGAGATCTGTTTTCAGAAATCGATCTTTTTTTTTTTTTCTTCTTGCTTTCAGTCTCTCCCTCGTTTTTGTGGTTCTTTCTCTCCTCCTCTGATCCTAAACTAAAAATATAACTAAAAACCAATGCCCATGCCCACCAAGTTTGCTCCAGCTGAAGTTACTGTTCAATTTCCACCCCGCTCCCTTTTTACTGTTAAATTTCTTGGAACACTTGTCTGTACTGGTCACATTCATTTGGCTTCCTAGTTACTATGTGTCCCTATGTCATTGACATCCCCAGTGTCAATGGCTCTGACCTTGTATTCTCATGGATGCAATCCTTCTCAAAGGTCACAAACAAACCTCTGCCACTATGTCCCAGAGCTGCTTTTAATTATTATCCTCCTTCACTTCTTGGTTACATTTTACATTGGTGCTTACCTCCTCCTTAGAGATGTTTGTGCTTTTGGCCTCTGTGGACTTGTTCTCCAGATCCCCTTTCTTTCTGACCACTCACCTTTAATGGTTCTTTTCCTCTCTTATTTCTTTAAGGCTTATAAATTCCAAGTTTTCTGCTCCAGGGGATCTTACTGTCAGAGCATAGAGGCAGCCAGGGTGGAATGTGCTAATGAACCTGGTCAGGACTGTAGGATGCCTATAGAATGCGGGAATAGGCTGGAGATAAACAGGCTGGAGATAAACACTTGCTGATCGGTGTAGATAGTGACTGAAGCACAGTGCCCTAATCTGACATCTGACGTCACACACGCCACACCTGCTGCAGCTTGAAAGCTTAAAACCCTTGATTTAAATCCTACAGGACTCCTACAGGCCTGCAAGGGCTGGTAGTCTCCATTCCCTTGCTCCATGGGCTCTTGGGTCTGTCCTGGAGCAGCCCTCCCTCCTCAACCCCCAATAAACCCGTTACCAGCTCCCAATAAACTCGTTGTCCCCTCTGATATGGTGTATGGATGATACCTCACAGCAAGGCTGCCCTGACACTTACTCTTCCTGGATTGCTGTCTGAGTGGATCCACATCCCAGGCTTCCGTTAACATTATCTTAGAGTCAGAGCTTTTCCTAGTTATTCCTAACAGGCTGAGCACTGCCTCCAAACTAAACCAATGATCTCCTCACATACATCCCTTCTTTTATTTCTTCTTACCTTATTTATTTATATGTTTTGATTGATTTTTTTGAGAAAGAGAGAAACATCAATTTGTTTATGCACTCATTGATTGATTCTTGTATGCGCCCTGACCAGGGATGGAACCCACAACCTTGGTGTATTGGGACAGTGTTCTAAGCATCTGAGTTACCCTGCTCAGGACACCCTTCTTTTCTTTAATGGCATCAGTTACCCACCCGGTTGCTTGATCTGAAAACATTTTCACTTTGACTCTTCAGCTCTTCTCACCAACTTCCATCCCACCATTTTACTTCTTGGTTTTTAGATCTGCCCCTTCCTTTTTGTTCTTCCTGCCACATCTCTACTCCAAGCCTTTGTGATCTCCCAAACTGATTGTCTCAGTAACAGCTTCAGTGATCTGTAGACCTACAAGTTGTAAGGATTGCAGCCACCATCAGAAGCGAGGAGACAGGCAAAGCAGATTTTTCCCTTAGAGTCTCCAAAAGGAACCAACCTTGCTGAAAACTTTATTTCTACCATCTAGCCTCTGATGCCACAAGAAAATTATTTTTGTTTTTTTAAGGCATCCAGTTTGTGGTAATTTGTTATAGCACCTTGTAGGGATACCACATTTCTTCCCAAACCTGTCCATTATATTCACTCTTAACTTTTTTGATGCAAGGTGCTTCTAGGTGTCTGTGCTGGGCCTTTGCCTCTGTCTGGAATGTGCTTTATTTTCTACTTCTCCATAATCTTTCCCACCATCAAGTAAGCTGAGCCCTGATCAAATCTACTGTCTCAGAAATCTTTCCTCCTTACCCTGCCACCTCATTTCCTTTGTATGACGTTGTCCTATTTTCTCTTCCCAATGTGTAATATCTAGTTTGTCATCCAGTGTCTGTATCTCTGTTAACCCATGAACTTCTTTGAAGTTGGGGCTATTTTATCTTTATATTCCCACAGCTTGGGATATGATGGACACATGACTGACTTTCATTAAATAGTTATTTATTAATTAAAATTTCTCTTTTTGTTTATTTTCATTTTTTAAAAATCCAAGCCTATTCCTTTCATTCTCTTTGGGAGATGTGTGTAAAAAATGAATGCAACTTTGGATGTCAAAACAGGCCGTAATGAGCCCTGGCTGGTGGCACAACAGATAAGGTGCCGGCCTGCAAACCCAAAGGTCGCAGGTTCAATTACCAGCCAGGGCACCTAACCAGGTTGCAAGCCAGGTCTCCAGCCAGGTCTGTAGCTGGAGGCAGGTAAAAGGTAACCATACATTGATGACTCTCTCCCTCTCAGCCTCTCTTGCTCCCCTTATCTCTAAAAACAATAAATAAAATCTTAAAAAGAAAACACAGGCCATAATGAGATAAAAAGGTAAGTCTTCCTGGCTTTGCTAATAGAAACTGCTACTTAAAAAATTGTTTAATTTTGAACTTATTTTATTTCATGAAGATGAATGGTGGAATAAAAGGAATAAATCAGTAAATAACTGTCTTGAAATTCTGGAAAGTGAAAGCTGGGTGACCTCATTGAAGGCTAGTAAGAGTAAGGTTACTGTCAGCAAATTAGAGAAATATTTCAACTAATTAATTGAGGTAAGTTCATGGTATTAAAGAACTGAAAAGCTTTTAATGCCCAGTATTATTCTTCATGTCATATCTGCCATAATTTGTGGGAAATGAGTTAGGGAGAGAATTTGTGGGAAGAGGTGGGAAACTCTTTTTTATTCCTCTTTTAAAAATTCCACAATCAGTTGAAGGTGATAATAAGACAAGCATCATTTAAAGAAAGGGATTTATTCTAAGAAAAGAGATTACAAAGAAGATGACCAAGCATTTCAAGAACTCTCATTTATTAAATTATCTTATGTTTTTAGAACTATTTTTAACATCATAGCATTGCTTGCTTATTAAGATAATCAATTTATTATTTCCAAAAGGGGGAAAATCCCTGGTTGCAAAAGGTTCTGAAACCTTGAATCAAATCCCAGCAAGGTTGTGAGTTTGAAAAGGCTGATTGTAGTTGTGTTCTTAAACATCAATTCTATGTAGGGAAACAAAAATATTAGCTAAATGATTTTTGGTAATAAATTTGGGTTTCCTGAAATGACATAGAGTTGATCCCTTTTGCAGCCCTTACCCAGTGAATCTTGGGTTGTCCTACAAAGATAATGTTTCTGGAATCAGAGCTCTCTCTCTCTTCTACTTCTGTGCACAAGGCTCATTTTCAGGATTCTCTGAAACTCCTAGTGCATACACCTCAATAAAAGTTTGTTAAGAGAGGAAATTTGATATGCAGCTTATGACAGTTTCAGTTTATAGATACAGTCAATGGCTGGCAACTTTAGACACAGTTTCAGTTATTTGTTGCCCAAAACTTAAAAAAAAAAAAAAAAAGAATTTTTTCCCTCACGATTCAGTTGGGTGGTTTTCCTGCCTTATATGATGTGAACCAGGATTACTCAGTTGGCAAGAAAGCTTCACTCAAAAGTCTTATGCTTTGTGTCTCTCATGGCTAACTTAGGCCTCCTTACAGTATAGTCTCAGGTTAGTCAACTTCTTATACTACTGACTTTAAGAGAGAAAGCAGCAATTGCCAAGCTTCTTATAGGCTAGGACTGAATCTAGCAGTGTCATTGCCACCCAAGTTAGAAGACCAACCCAAATTCAAGCAAGGGAAGTACACGCCACTTCTTGGTGAGAGAGTGGCTTACTCATGTAGGGAGGGAAAGAATTGATGACAGTCACCTTTGGGGAATACCTAACTCTGCCTCATTACTCACTTTAAATTAACACTACTTTATTTTATAAATTAGATTTTGTCATGTACCTTCAGTTACCTTTATTAGAACAATATTATATTTACTTGCCACTTTCTGCCAGCATTTTCTGGTCCTTTAAAAAAGATGATCCTAATTATTCTTAGGATAGTTAGTTACTTAGGACTTTAGTATGTGCTCAGGACGCATAGTATGTGGTCAAATCCTTAACCCCATGAACAGGATATTATTATCTTTATTTTCTTGATTTAAAAAACAAAAAACTAGCCCTGGCTGGTAGCACAGTGGATAAGGTGCCGGCCTGTGAATCCAAAGGTCGGAGGTTCGATTCCCCAGCCAGGGCACAAAACAAGGTTGCAAACTAGGTCTCCAGTCAGGTCTGTGGCTGGAGGCAGGTGAAAAGCAACCATACATTGATGTCTCTCTCCCTCTCTGCCTCTCTCCCTTCCCCTCTTTCTAAAAATAATGAAACAAAATCTTTAACAAAAACAAAAAACAAAAAACTGAGACTGCATGAACAAAATTGCTCAAGTTCTCACAGCCTCTAAAGTGTTAGAGCCAGCTTTTGAAATGAGAGCTTTCTGATTTTAAAGTTGGTGCTTTTCACTGAAAGTTGATAGTTTCTTTAAGGTCCATTATGAAGTTTCTATTTGAAACTGCTGTCAAATCTATCTAAACTTGTTGACTTCCCTGAGTTCTGCTCACAGAATGCCTGAAACCAGTGTTCCTGTTCTTGGCGTATGCACCAAGACATAGGTCTGTGAGATGCATCTATTCACAGAAGTTCCTCCAAACCTTCTAACTTATGGATTCTCTAATACCAGAAACATTTTGGGGGACTTCTGTTGTTCCTCCACACTACCCCAAGAAACCTCCTTTCATTGTTCAGCTACTACCCACCTGAGTGGTATAGAAGACGTTTCCACATCCCCTGGTCTTTCTGTTTTTCTTGTTTAATATTACCATATCTTAATTACATTATTATTGCTAAAGGCTTAGACTGTGGCTGTCCAGACTACAGAGAATTTTTCATTGGGTTAAACAAATATAAAATTGGTTTTTACTATTTTGAACATTAGATTCTTGTCATGTTCTCTTGTGAACTTTATAGTCTGTTAAACTCTACTACATTCCTTTAGGCCATTAGTACTTTCTGAGCCTTTCTATATTTCACTTTGATGTTAATATTTTATGTTTCTGGTCATGTATTTACTGTTCACCATCATTAAAAATAGTTAAGTTGCTCAATTGCAGGCTTTGGATTTTTATTATAACTCTTTAATTTCCTGAAACATGTTCCTGTGATAAAAATGACAAATAGATCCAGAAATTGGTCAGGTTCAGATCTTTGCTTAAATATTGCAATTCCATTATAAATTTTTTTTTCCAGAGAGAACAAAGAGATAGAACTAAAAAGGCCATAAAAAGATTGACTGCTAACCTTTTATACCATGAACACAAGAGTTGGGGAGTCAGGATGAAACCATCTTCTTGGTGAAATTGGTGCTGCATTAGACCTAAAATATAGGATGCGCTTCCTAACTGTGACCTTAGTTACATACATTATCTTAGAAGAATTTTTTGATTCTAAGAAATACAGTGCAGAAATAGAGCCACAAATTTTGATGTGTTGTGTTTTCATTTTTACTCAAATACTTTGTAATTTGTTTGATTTCTTCCTTTACCTGTGGATTATATAAAAGTATTTTATTTAGGTCCTAAATATTTGGGGATTTTTCCAGAGCTCTTTCTGTTACTGATTTATAAGTTAATTCCAGTGTGACCAGAAAAGATACTTTGTGTGACTTGAATGATTATTAGTTTTTTAAAAGAGTTCTTTTATAGTCTCAAATAAGTCTATCTTTATATAAGCATATGAAATAAACTAGGCATATGAAATAAATGCATATTTTGCTGTTGTTGGGTACTCTATGAATGTCAATTAAATCAAGTTGGTTAATAGTGTTTTTTATATCTCCTTTGTCTTTTCTAATTTTATGTTTACTTATCCTATTAATTATTGATGTGTGGAAATATTGGAGTATAATCATGGATTTGTTGATTTCTCTATGTGGTTCTTTATATATTTGGAAGCTCTGTTACTAAACCCATAAATGTTTATGACTTTTATGTCCTCTTGATAAATAAACCCCTTTAGCATTATGAAATTACTTTTTAATCCTTCACAATGTTCTTCATTCTGAAATCTACCTTATTTAGTATTACTATAGCTGCATCCACTTTCTTTCACTTGTTAGTGCAGAATATTTTTCCATCCCTTTTACCTTCATTCTTTTTAAAAACTTTTGTAGCAGCATAGAGTTTAATGTTGCCTTTTTCATTTATCATTTCATATAATTTTTGCCTTTTAATTGGGTTTTAGATGATTTTCATTAAATATGATTATTGACATAACTGCATTTGAATCCATCACTTTGCTATTTGTTTTTAATATGTACCTTCTGTTCTCAGTTCCCTTTCTCTTTTTTATTTTCTATTTTCTCTGAGATTAATGTGTTTGTGATTCTCCTTTGTCTATTTTCCTGTCTTATTAAGTTTAACTGTAATGTGGTTTTATTTGTTGCTTTAGAGTTTATTTTATAAACCTGCAATATATCATAATCTATCTTCAGTGATATTGTACACTTACAGTATAAGAAAGTGACAACAGTATTTTTTTCATTCACTCACCATTTATTGAACCATTATTTTCTTTTTAAACTCATTCTTAATTTTTCAATTACAGTTGACATACAATGTTACATTAGTTTCAAGTGTATACCCCAGTGATTAGACATTATGTAACTAAGTCATTCTCCCAAAAAAATCTAACACCTGCTGACACCACACATACTTATTTTTAAGATTTCATTAATTAATTACTTAATTTTAGAGAGAAGGGCAGGGAGAGAGGGGGGAAGAAAGGGAGAGAAACATCATTGTATGGTTGCCTTTTACCTGCCTCCAGCTGGGCACTTTGCTAGAGACCTGGCTTGCAACCTGGTTGTGTGCCCTGGCTGGGAATCGAACCAGCGACCTTTGGGTTCTCAGGCCAGCACCTATCCACTGAGCCACCAGCCAGGGCCGTAGTTATTAAAATATTATTGATTGTATATCCTATCCTGTACTTTATACCCTCATGGCTTTTCTGTAACAACCAATTTGTATTTCTTAATCCCTTCATCTTTTTTACCCATCCCTCTAATGTTTCTACTTTCTGGTAACTGTCAAATGTTCCCTGTATCTATAAGTCTGTTTCTGTTATGCTTGTCCATTTAATTTGTTTTTTAGATAAATTGTTTATTGCCATTTTATTGTTCACATTTATTATCTTCTTCTTAGAGAAGACCCTTTAACATTTCATATAATAGTGGCTTGGTAGTGATGAACTCCTTTAGTGTTTTCTTGTGTGGGAAGCTCTTTATATGTCCTTTGATTCTAAATGATAGCTTTGCTGGGTAGAATAATCTTGGTTGTAGGTCCTTGCTTTTCATCACTTTGAATGTTTCTTGATAATGCTTTCTGGCCTTCAAAGTTGAGAAGCACACCTATACTCTGCCTGGGGCCATCCAGCACAAGGCTATAGAGCAATCTGTTGCAGCTCACTAACTGCTTTTCTCTTTCTGCTTTTAACATTGTCTCTTTATCTTCAACCATGGGCATTTTAATTATGATGTGTTTTGATGGGAGCCTCTTTGGATTAATCTCGTGTGGAATTTTCTGTGCTTCCTGGATTTGTATGTTTGTTTCCTTTACCAGGTTAGGGAAGTTTCTGTCAGTATTTTTTCAAATAGGTTTTCAATTTCTTGTTCTCTTTTTCTTCTTTTAGCACCCCCATAATGTGAGTGTTTGTACCCTTGAAGTGGTACAAGTAGCTTCTTATATTATCTTCTTTTTTTTGTATTTTTTCTTTTTGCTATTTAGATCAAGTGTTTTTGCTTCCTTATATTCCAAATCATTGCTTTGATTCTTGGTGTCATCAACTCTATGTTGATTACCTGTAAATTATTCTTTATTTCACTTTGTGTACTCTCCATTTCTTACTTCTTTTTAATGGTTTCTGTGTCCGTTTTTATGCTGTTGGAGTTCTCACTAAATTCCTTGAAGTTCTTGCTAAGTTCCTTGAGAATCCTTATAACCATTATTTTGAATTCTGTATCTGATAGTTTGTTTGCCTCCGTTTCATTTACTTATTTTTCTGGAAATTTTTCCTGTTTTTCATTTAGGACCAGTTTCTTTGTCTCAATATTTTGGCTGCTTCCCCATATGTGTTTCTGTGTGTAGAGTTGGTGTATCTCCTGAGGTTAGTATAGTGGCCTTGTGTAGTAGGTGTCCAGGGGTTTAACCTCCCCCATCAACTGAGCTGAGCACTCCAAGTGCACCCTGGTGTAGGCTGTGTGCACTTGTCTTGCTTGTTAGAGTTATTCCTTGATTGCTGTAGGCATCACTGAGAGGGATTGGCCCCCAGGCTGATTGGCCTTGAGGACCTGCTATGACTGCAGTGGAGGAGTTACTTACTGTACAGGAATCAACCCTATGGAGTAGGACTTGCTTCAGTGGAGCTTTGGTACTCACTGAGTTCACTCTGAGTGTTGCTTGTGGAGGTGATAGGACTGTAATGTAGGATGGTGTGGAGCTCTCCACCAGGTATACTGACTCTGGAGCCTTCCAGGAGGTGTAAGGTCAGCCATCACTTAAGCCCTGCCTGGGGCCATCCAGCACAAGCTACTGAGCAATGTGCAGATGGTTGCCGCTTGCGCTGGGCTTTGAGGCACTCAGGAGAGACCAAGCCATGGACCAAGGATGGCTGCTATTAGTGTCAGGGCTGGGGCCTCTTAGCAAGTTGGAGGGGGTATGCAGGGGCCAGGCTGCTTTTGTTGAGAGATTTTAGGCAAGTCTGAAACATGAGGCCAGAGAGGCCAGTTGTATGGAAAAACTGTGGGAGATGGCTTGGATAGGCTTACAAATTGGGTGGGGAAGGGTAGGGTCTCAGGAGTCACCTAGGTAAGGCAGACAGTGTGACTTAGGTTGATGGAGATTCAGATATGGCACCTACCTGTCAGTTTTGTGGTGAATGCGGTCTCAGAAAAGGAGCAATGTCCTCTGCCAGCAGTTTCGTCTGTCAGAAAAGTGTCCCCCCAGCTTTTACCCTAATGCCAAACAATTCAGTTTCTTCCCTTATGTTCCTGTTTTTTCCAAGCTGCATCTCTAGCACTGGAGCTCAGAGGAAGTGAGTCCAAGTAAGTCCATGCACGGGACTCTAGAAGCCTTTCATCTTAGTCATCCACGATCCCTACAGGATTTTACAGCCTGGCACTGGGACCCTGGGCTGTGGCCCCTTGCTACTCATGGGGGGACCTCTGTAGCCAAGATATTCCTGCTAATTTTTATCTGCCTCACTTTGGTATGGAACCAGCCTATTTTGCATCTCCACTCCCCCTTGTCAGTCTTGATGTGGCTTCTTTTTGAATTTTTAAAAGATTTTATTTATTTATTCATTTATTTATTTTAGAGAGAGGGGAAGGGAGGGAGAAAAAGGGAGAGAACCATCAATGTGTGGTTGCATCTTGTGCATGCCCAACTGGGGATCTGGCCTTAACCTAGGCATGTGCCCTAACTGGGGATCGAACTGGCAATTCTAAATGATGATTGTTCTGTTGTTTAGTTGTAATTTTGATGTGGTTGTGGGAGGATATGAGTGTTTCATTTATCTATGCCACCATCTTGACCTGATCCAACAGTATTTTTTTCACTTCTGTGTCCTCTCCTAGCCTTCATTGTTGTCGTCATACATTTCCTTTTCATGTATGTTAAAATTCCTATAATACATTGCTATTATTTCTGTTTTAAACAATTATCTTTTAAAGAAATTTAAATAAAAAAGATTCTTTATATTTACTTCTGTAGTTTCTGTTTCCAGTATTTTTTCTTCCATTGTGTACATCCAGGTTTCCTTCTGGTATCATTTTCATTCTGTTTGAGGCACTTACTTGCCATTTCTTTTGGTACAGGTCTATTGGTGGTAATGACTTATTTGAGTTTTTGATGTCTGGAAAAGGTCTTTATTTCATCTTCACTTTTATATGTATTTTCAGTGCTTTTACCCAAACCAATACTTTAAAGATGTTTTATTATTTTCTAGCATATGTTCTTTCCATTTAGAAATCTGCTGTCTTCATCTTTATTCCTCTTTTCATAATGTGTCTCTATTTCCCTCCTTTGGCTCTTTTTCACATTTTTTCTTTATTACCGATTTTAAGCAATTTGATTATGATGTATGTGTCTTAGTTTTCTTAGTATGTATGTTTTTTGAGCTTGATGGTAGGGATGGTGTTCGTTGGGCTTCTTGGTTTTTTTTCCTAAGGAGTTTGATTAGGCAGGCCTGGTAGTTGAGATGGGCCCTGCATGTAAAAGAAGGTATTGGGCCATTTGGTGGTCAAGTTTGGCTTGTGCTGGTAATGTAAAACCCAGTGGGGCAGGAGGAGCTTGATCTTGGGGTTGCGGAACTGCTAGACCGCTATAGTTGGCACCTGATGGCCATGATCTCTTCCACCTTCATGATTTAAACTGATTGGGTCCAGGTATAGCACTGGACACCCATGTGGTCATACCACTGAGTGACGATGCCCACACTGGTCATGTCATGATATACTTGGTACATGTGGATGCCACTGTGATAGTTGCATTGCAGCCAGATGCCCAAGTTCTTCACTTGCAGGTAGAATTTCTCAAACACTTGTTCCCAGGAGACACAGTAGACTGAAGATTTCTTCTTCAGCTGAAATGCAAAGTACCCTAAGCTGTTCCTGGTAACAACAAGATTAGGTGCGAAGATTCACCTAAAAAGGGCTTATTGTTTTCATGAAATTTGACTTATTTCACCTATCACTTTTTCAAATATTTTTGCCTATTTGAAGGATGCTAATTATATTATATGTATTTGCCCATTTGAGGTTTTCTAATGGTTCATTGATGCTTTGTTCATTTTTTTCCTATCTTAAAATTTGTTTTTTTGTTTCATTTTGGATAGTTTCTATTGCTATATGTTTTAGTTTACTAATCTTTTCTTCTGCTTTGTCTAATTCTCTATTAATCTCATGTAGTATTTCTTTATCTCACACAGTTTAGTTTTATCAATTGTATCATCTTTTTATATATATAAATATATATATATACACCTTTTATGTCTCTGCTTAATATGTTCAGTCTTCCTTTAACTTTTTCCTCTTATAATACTGTGAGGTTTTGATTTTTACATTTGAAGCTATATTATATTAGGGGTATACAAGTTAATACTTTGTGTACATGTGTTCACCTGTGCACATGTATGTGTGTATGTGTATAATTACATGTAATACATATACATGCACATATAGCCTTGTAGATTTTTCTTTTTATTTCTTCCAGAGCTTTTTACTTTAATTTTAATTTGACACTCAAATTACTAAAAATCACTAAAATTATTACACTACCAGTTTTCTTCTGGTTAGTGTTTGCCTGGCATATCTTTTGCCATATTTTTATCTTAAAGTTTTCAAGGTCCGTATTTTTTAGGTTATCTCTCGTAAGCACTAGATAGTTGAATTTTATTTTGTTTAATCTTATCAGTCTTTGAAAGTTAAACCTGTTTAAACCTGTTTACAGAATTAGTCATCAAAAAGAATCAGACAGGGAGTTATAAAAATAGCTAACATGGGAGCAAGAACAGACAGATGCTTAAAAACCCTTACTACAGCCTTGGTCATGAGTCCCAAGTTAATGGTTTCCGACTTCCTTTCTTAAATAGATGCTGAAATTCCATTGGCCCTCATCAAATCATTTTCTTGGTATATAGGCCTGAAGATGCTGATAGAAAAACTTTCCTAATGTGGGAGATTATACTCAAGGTGTTCTCCTGATCTCCTATCCCACACGAGAATGGGGTTTTTTATAGCATTTACGCACAGTGTTATTTTGTATCTCACTTGTAAGTTAATTTTAAGCAATGTCATTTTTTTGTTTAGAAAACTTTCTTAGTGTGTAGATTTTAATTGTCTTCATATTCTTTAGTTTATGAAGTTGTTACTTTGGCCATTCCTTTTTAGATGGCCATATACTCAGTTTACTTGATCACTGTTAGGGTGAATTTTAAAAATTCTAATAGACTATATACTGTTCAGAGTCATTTATAATGAATAAAAAGTAACATTCCTATTACATAAAAATGAAATAATTGTTTTTGTGAAATGAATTGGAAGATGTGGCATAATTAGACAGTGGGCATTTGTATTCTCCTATTATTACTTTAGAGCTGCAAAAAATGGAAGTAATTTATTTCATCTTGGTAATGCTCCTTCTTTCTGGTCCAACAATTTATCAGAAATGTTAATCCAGCAAGCAGTAAGTGGGAGGAGGGTGGAGAGAAGAGAGGGGGATTTAAAATTAGCCTGGAAATATTGCACATCTCATTAAAAATGTAATCATGCGTAAAATGAGATCAATGAAAATTTATCTAAAAGTGCAGGAAAAAGGCATTTTCTAGTATGATACTGGATTTAATAGACTGGATTTTAATTTAGTCAGTTTGCTACAAAAAAATCTCTCCAGGCTAAATAAAACAGTTTTCCCTCCCAGTTATTGTACAGACAGCTAATTTCAGACTCTTTCCTTCTGATATTCAATCTTATCTCTTACTGGATATGGGTTCTGTATATTGCAGAATTTGTTTTCTTTACATTTTCCATTACTGCTTTCATTTGCATGATAAATGATTAGAAGTAGAAACAGGAAAAAACCCATGCAGAACATTTCTTTATTAATTTTGTTTAAATTAGAGTAACTTTTTATTCATCCTTCCTCTCCCCATTTAACAACCAGTGTATCTGAGAGTTATTTTAATATTTTGTTGTACAGCTAGAAAAATAGATTACATATTTTTTATCTTAAACTTTCTTTAAGTAACATTTTATTTCATTCTTTTGTTTGTCATTTACATTTTGGTTTTTGTCTTGCACTGTTAATGCTACTGGTGTTTTTCCCTTAAAAGATACCCTTGTGCTTTAGGAGTTTAAGGTTCTGGGGTTTAAAATATGTTGACATTGATGAACCTGAGGATTTTGAAGATTTATTTTGCAAATGATATTATCACAATTCTTAAATAATAAATAAGGTATGTAAAATTGGGCCTCATTTATGTCTTCTGCCCTTTTGCTCTTAGCTATTTTTCTAGTTTGATAGTTTAGAAATGTGAAATGTTGTAACTGAACACATGAATGAAAATCATCTAATGCCTTCCTGTCCCCCAAGGTTCTAAGTGAAAGGAAACCAGCTTTACCAATAAAAACTTGCCTGGGCAAAATTTGACTGAGCAAAATTATTGCACAAGCTGAATGAATGCTCCTGCAAAATTGGTCTACAAAAGAAGAATCCTATGTGATCATTTTGGTATCATTCATATAGATAACTTTTTCTCTCACACAAATTTTATTAATTACTTTCCTGTTGTAAAAAATAATTAAGGTATAGTTAATTGAATATTCTCTTGGTCATTCCTCTCTTTCTACTTCTTTCCCTAAAAGTAATGCACTGGTCAGCAGCCATCCTTCCTGACATTTTTTTTCTGTAAAATAGATATGTGCCTGTAGAAATACATTAGGTTTAATCTTTGTTAAATTCTTCTATGGTGCAAAGTATTATACCATTTTATTTTTCTACTTAACATTATATCTTTAAAAACCTTCCATTTCAGTACACTTAAGTCTGCTTTTTTTCTGTAGAACTGTTGCATAATATTCTATAACTGTAACCTAGAAAGATCTGGAAAGAACCTAAATATCCATCAATAAGGGAATGTTAACCAGAAAAACAATGGTGCTATAATAACCTTTGTTTATACCTCTGTGCCCAGTGGAAATATTTCTTTGCATACCATGAAATAGGAAAACAGCGTTCATGAGTGCACTTAAATTTTCCTCTGAGTACCATTGTACCCAAGTCCCACATGTGTTACAATGCTTGTGTTGTCATCATTCATTTCTAAATAGTTTGTAAGATCTGCATGGATTTTTGTCTTAGACATAAGAGTTATTACCATGGGGCTTTAAAGTTTCCAAGTCTGGATTTTTCTGGCTACCTTTTTGATGATGAATCTTATTTTATTGTGATCAATCAATATAGCTTATATGATTTCTGCGTTACGGGAGTCGATAGGATTTTTCTTCATGACCTAATAGGTAATCAATTTCTTTTGTGAGTGTCCGTGTTTGAGAAGAATGATCTTTATTCTGTTCAATGTTCTCTTTTATATCTTTTAGATCAAACTTGCTAATTAGCTTATTCAAATATTCTATATTCTTGCTTTTTGTCCATCTATTTTACCTACTGGCTCATAAAAGCTATGTTGTTAGATATGCACAAAAGTTCATGAGTTATGTCTTCTTGGAAAATATCTGTTTTTGTCCTTTTAGTATATTTGCCTAAAATTCTTTTTTTTTCTGATCTTAAGAATTATTTAGTATATCATTTATTATACTGTTATCTGTATTCTTTCTGTGATATCTTAATTTAGATATGTCTTTTAAATATAACCTGTGGTTTTCTATTACAATATGAAAGTTTATTTTTTAAAAGATTTTACTTATTTATTTTTAGAGAGAGGGTAAAGGAAGGAGAAAGAGAGGGAGAGAAATATTGATGTGTGAGTGAAACATCAATCAATTGTCTTTTGCACACCCCCAACCAGGGACCTGGCCCATAATCCAGGCATGTGCCCTGACCTTTCAGTTTGTGGAATGACACTCAAACCTCTGAACCACACTAGTCAGGGTGGAAGTTTCTATTTTTAGTAGGTAATTGACCCTCCATCTAAATTATCATTACCATGTGTTTAGACCTATTTATATTTTCTGTGTGTGTGTGTTTTTGATAATACTATGCCTTCATCCCTTCTATTTTTGGTTGATTGGATTATTTTATTCTATTTTTTCTTTCCCTTCCCTTCCCTTCCCTTCCCTTCCCTTCTTTCAAAATGATTTTGTATTTTTATTTTTAGAGAGAGGGGATGGGAGAGAGAAAGGAAGGGAGAGAAATATCAGTGTGTGGTTGCCTCTCACATGCTCCCAACTGGGGATCTGGCTCACAACCCAGGCATGTACCCTGACTGGGAATCGAACTGGCAACCCTTTGGCTTCACAGGCTGGCACTTAATCCACTGAGCCACACCAGCCAGGGCACACTGGTTTTTTAAGATGACATTTTGCTTTAATAGTCATCTCAAATGTACAGACCTCCAATCCAAAGCAGACAGAATATATATTATCTGCACCATTTATCTCCAGGGATCCTTGGCAGTGCCTGAGGGTAGGAACTGTTTCTCTCTTGCTCTGAGTCTCTGACTCTTGAGTTTCTCAATTCCTGGATGGAGACTCAATGTGTCTACCTACACCTCCATCTTGGCCAGGAGTCTGTTCATATGATTTTTTTTTTCCTCTCTGGAACATTTCAAAAAAACTTAAATTATAGGTTACACTTTCACCTAATTAACAAATAAAAATCATAAAAAGTTATACTCAGAATTCTTGCTCCCACTCCTGTTCACTCCTTCCTGTTCTTGCCTTCATAGGTAACAATTTACTATTAGATTCCTGTTTATCATTTCTGTGTATCTTTATTCAAAGGAAAGCAAGTGTGTCTTTCTATTTCCATCCTCCCCTTAGTTATAGAAAAGGTAGCATAGAACATAACTTGCTTTGCATCTTGCTTCTTTTCAACAATGTATAAAGAACTTTCCAAATCAGTAAGTAGATATTCTTGAGCCTTTTATTCAATTGCATAATATTTATTTTTAATTTTTAATCTTCATTTAAAGATGTGCTTTTTTATTTTATAGAGAGGGAGAAACATCAATGTGAGTGAGAAACATTGACTAGTTGCCTCCTATACACTCCCTGACTGGAGACAAACCCACAACTACTTGGTGTATGGGATGACATTCCAGCTAACTGTGCAACACAGCCAAGGCCAACTGCAAAATATTTAATGGGTGGATGTATCCATAGTTTCTTCAACTAGTACCCTAAAATGGACTTCTAGGTCATTTTCAATATTTTGTTATTACAAAAAGTGCTGTAATGAATAGTCTTCTACACATGCCATTTATATGAGTGCAGATATATTGGTGGGATAGATTCCCAGGTGTAGGATGAATGCATCTGTATTTCTTGTGGAGAGAGCCAGATTCCTTTCCCTGTGGGTTGCACTGTTTTACTTTCTTACTAGCTTCCATTACCTTCCCTCAAGTTTTAAGAATGTTGTCAAAATTTAAATTTTTGACAAACTGACAGATGATAAATGGTATCTCAATGTAGATTTGATTCACCTTTAATTTACTATAAGCAAGAATTAGACTTTTTATATGCTTAATGGCCATTTACATGTGTATGTACTATGTATGTATGTACATATGTATGTATATACTTATGCTGAGGACTGTTAATGCCCTTTGTCCATTTTTAAAATTTAGTTTTATTGTTTTTGTATTACATTCATCCCATTTCCCCTCCTT
The DNA here is from genome assembly GCA_004026585.1 of Noctilio leporinus. Lineage (NCBI taxonomy): Eukaryota > Metazoa > Chordata > Mammalia > Chiroptera > Noctilionidae > Noctilio > Noctilio leporinus. The sequence goes on along the minus strand of PVIW01004751.1, from coordinate 66,040 downwards.
TGTCCATTTTTTTTTTTTTTTTTTGATTATTGGTCATTTTCCTCCAGAATTCTATGGAATCTTTTTAATTTAGGGACATGGGTCTTTATAATATATAAAGTATGGTTTTCCTTTCCAAAATTAATCACTTGACTTTTAATTTTGCTAATGGTGTTTCTTTTCTTTTCTCTCCTCTTTGTTTCTTTTCTTTCTTTCTTTTTTTGGTATGCTAAAAGTTTTGATTTTTTTTTCAGGCAAATTTACTAATTTTATATTGCTTCTGGATTTTGAAGCCTAACTTATAAAGGACTTTTCCACTTCATTTTAAAGCCATTTCTAGTATTTTATGTTTTACCTTTAAGCCTTTAATCCTTTTGAAGTTTATACTTGTATGCAATGTGAAGTAGGGAACAACTTTATCTTTTTCCCAGGCTGTAACCCAGCTGTTCTGATACTTATTAAAATGTCTTTCTTCATGTAAGCAATTTGAGATCTCATTTTTATAATGTAATAAATTCCTATATACATTTAGAGTTATTTCTGGACTTTCTATTTTGTTCCACTGGCTTGTCTGTCTCTTAGTCACTATTGTTTACTATTTTTTTTTTTTTTAAGATTTTATTTAATTATTTTTAGAAAGAGGGGAAGAGAGAGAGGCAGAGAGGAGAGAGACATCAATGTATGGTTGCTTTTCACCTGCCTCCAGTCACAGACCTGACTGGAGACCTGTTTTGCAACCTTGTTATGTGCCCTGGCTGGGGAATCGAACCTGCAACCTTTGGGTTCGCAGGCTGGCATCTTATCCACTGTGCTACCAGCCAGGGCCTATTGTTTATTTTTAATTGGTATATTTTGATAGCTAGTTGGTCTATTCTTCCATCATCTTTCTTCTTTTTCAGAGTTTTCCTGCCTATTTAAAGTTTTATTTTTCCACGTGAAATTTATGATCACTTTGTCTGGTTCTAAAGAAAAAAAACCATTGGTATTTTATTGTATTGCATTAAATTAACTTAGGGTGAATTGACTTTGAGTCTTTCTTTCCAAGAGTATAGTATCTCTTTCTTATACTTCTTTTATCCTTTGGTAGTGGTTCAGCTTTTCTCCTATTATTTGGTTTTGTACTCTTTTTTGTTAAGCTTGTTGCTAGCTGTAAATAAGGTATTCCCTTCCATTTCTTCTGTTGTTTTACTATATAAAGGGTATTGATTTTTTCAAATTAATTTACATCCTGCTATCTTACTGAATTATATTTTTCAGTTCATTTATTGGATTTATTACTACAAAATATTACCTAAAAGTGGAGATAGCATTGCCTCTTTCCAGTCTTATGCCTTTAATTTCTTTTTCTGTTCTCGTTGTGTTGGTCCAATGCAGTGCTAAATATAGAGATGACTGTGAGCATCTTTGAGCCTAATGTTGGCATGAAAGCTTCCAAGTGTTTCTCCATTATATCAGAAGCTGACCTATGGGCTGATTTTGTGTGTGTGTATGTGTGTGTGTGTGTGTGTGTGTGTGTGTTCAGATCTCCATAGCTGCCCCAGAGGTCACCTGCAAACAGTTCTGTCCATACTGCAAGCTTCCTGTCTTTCTCTACTTGAGCACATTTTCTAACTGTGGGAGAGTGCTGTTGCCCCTGTGCAGGTCACTGAGTGTCCTATAGAGCAACTGTCCTCAGGAGTGTCCCCAACCAATGAAGTTTGGAAGTCAGTGGATAAATATTCTGGCTTCTTCACCCTTCTGGGAAATAACTCAGAGGTGTGCTCTATATAGTCTCTTAGAATACTGTACTCCAGAGGTTTGGGAAAGGGTCAGGGGGGCATCATTGTTGCCTAACATCTGGGATATGGCAGGCACTGGGCATATATACCCTGACCGAAATTGAACCCATGACCCTTCAGTCCACAGGATGGTGCTCCAAGCAGCGGAGTCACACCAGCCAGGGTGGTTCCTCCATGTCTTCTCATGGCTTAATAGTTCATTTATTTTTAGTGTTGAATAATCCATTGTCTAGATATACAAAGTTTGTTTATCCATTCACCTAAGAATATCGTGGTTGCTTCTAAGTTTTGGCAATTATGAATAAACATTGTGCATTGGTTTTTCTGTAGACATATTTTCACATCTTTTGAGTATATAGCAGTAAGTGCAATTGCTGGATTGTATGTTAGTTTTGGAAGAAATTGCCAAGCACTCATCCAAAGCAGCTGTACCTTTCTGCATTCTCACAAACAATGCCTGACAGTTTCTGTTGTTCCACGTCCATGACAGCATTTGGTACTGTCAATGTTCTGGGATTTGGCCATTTTTATAGGTGTATAGTGGTATTTCGTGGTTGTTTTATTTTGCATTTTCCTGATGGCTTATGATGTGAGCATATTTTCATAGGCTTATTTGGCATCTATATTCTTATGGTGTTTGTTGAGGTATTTTGCCCACTTTAAAATCAGATTGCTTTTTTTTAAAAAAAGATTTTATTCATTATTTTTAGAGAAGAGAAAGGCAGGGAGGAAGGGAGGAAGAAAGGAAGAGAAACATCAATGTAGGGTTGCCTTTCACCTGCCTCCAGCTGGGGAACTGGCTGGAGACCTGGCTTGCAATCTGGTTATGTGCTCAGATGGAACCAACCAGCAACTGTTGGGTTTGTAGGCTGGTGCTCAATCCACTGAGCCACACCAGCCAGGGACAGATTGTTTTCTTAATGTTGACTTTTAAAGATTTCTTTGTGTATTTTGGATAACAGCCCTTCATCAATTGTATTTTACAAATATTTTCTCTTTGTCTATGGCTTGTCTTTTCATTTTCTTGATATTGTCATTGGCAGAGCAGAAGTTTTTAATCTTAACGAAGCCCCGCTTATTATTTCTTTCTTTCATGGATCATGTCTTTGGTGTTGTATCTCTAAAAAGCCATTGCAATAACCAAGGTCATGTAGGTTTTCTCCTATGTTGTCTTCTAGAAGTTTTATAACTTCTTATTTTAAATTTAGACCTATGATTCATTTCACATTAATTTTGTAAAGGGTGTAAGGCCTGTGACTCATTTTATTTTTGTATGTGGATATTCAATTGTTATAGCACCATTTGTTAAAGAGACTATCTTTGCTGTATTGTATTGCCTTTCTTCCTTTGTCAAAATCAGTTGGTCTATTTCAGGGCTCTATATTCTCTTTTGTTAATTTATTTGCCTCATTGACAATGTTTTGTTTGCTTACCATATCTAATTTGTTTTTCTTAAAAGTGCCTACTCTTTTTATGGTTGCACTGTTCTATCATATATATTTATAAATATATGTATATGTGTTTATTATTGCTTTGTTGACATATAATTCACATACCAAAAGTGCATCCTTTCAGAGTGTATAACTCAGTGGTTTTTAATATATTTATTGAACTGTGCAATTATTACCACTGTGCAGACAGAGCTCACTTCATCTTGAAAAGCTGACTCCATTTTAAAATGAATCTGCCTGAACCCTTGTCCCCCAACCCCAACTCCTGAATATGGACAGAGCCTCCAGGTTTATCACACACTGTCATTAATCCTTCTTCTGCCATTTAGCCCTTCCTCTAGGGGAGGATGCCCTCAATGTTTAACTCTCCCTGGTGCCATAGCTCCTGGTATCTGCTCCCTTTATTCCCCATAAACGTGCTTGTATTCCTTTCAGAATATGTAAGTACATTTCTGAGAGGGGTATAAAACAAATGGCCTGGGGTGTGGGTGAAAGGTGCAGGGTCCATTTTTATCCTGCTGCTGCTGCTGCCCAGGACTGCATTTCTGCGAGTAAGCTCCCTATTAAAACTCTTTAAAATGACAAGCTGGACTTATCTGTGTTATTCTTTGGCCTCTTGGCTCCTTCAGCATTTGGGGGTCCATTTTGCATACATTGTCTTTTGGTGAATCAACCACCATCTAATTTCAGAACATTTGCATTACTTCAAAAAGGAGCCCTGTACCCAGTAGCACTCACTTTCCATTTTGTTGTTCCCACAGCTCTTGATGACCCTAAATTTAATTTCTGTCTTCGTAGTTTTGCCTATTGTGGGTATTTCCATATTAATGGGATCATACAATATGTGGCCTTTTGTGACTTCGTTCACTCAGTATAATGTTTTCAATGCTTACCCATACCGTAGCATGTATCAGAATTTCATTAATTTTTTAAAAATATTTTATTTATTTTATTTTGATAGAGAGTAGAAGAGAGGGAGAAAGAGGAGAGAAACATCAGTGTGCGGTTGCCTCTCTCATGCCCCCAACTGGGGACTTGACCTATAACCAAAGTATGCACCCTGACTGGGAATCTAACTGGCAACTCTTTGGTTCTCAGGCTGGCTCTCAATCCACTGAGCCACATCAGCCAGGGCTTATTCCTTTTTATTGCTGAACAGTAGTCCATTGAATATATAGACTACAATACAATAGCTTATTTATCCATTCCTCAGTTGATGGACATTTGGCTATTATGAGTAATGTTACTATGAGCATTCATGTATAAGTTCTTGTGTGAACACATGTTTTCAGTTCTCTTGGTTATATACCTCAGAGTGGTATTGCTGGGCCATATGGTATCTCTGTGTCTTACACTTTGAGGAACTATTAAAATATTTTATAGAATGCCCACGTAATTTTATTATCCCACAGCAATATATGAAGGTTTCATTTTCTTCATGTGTCAATTTTTTCTCTTTTTTAAAACTTTCTTTTTGTGATGTTAGTTTTCCTAAATGTTTAGTTATTCTCTGCTGTATGTACTTATTTCTTTGTATTGGAGATTCCCTTGTTACATTTTGGATATTAATTATTCAGCACTAGATAACTGTAATGTATAATACTCTTTATATATTTATTTAAAGATTTTATTTATGTATTTTTTAGAGGTGGGGGAGGGAGGGAGAGAGAAAGAGATGGAGAGAAACATTGACATGTGAGGGAAACATTTATTGACTGTCTCCCACATGCCCCCAACTAGGGACCTGCAGCCCAGGTACATGCCCTCACTGGGAATCGAACTGGTGACCCTTCAGCTTGCAGGATGATAAACCAGTCAGGGCCATACATACTCTTAAACCAAAATTATAGTGAAATAAGCCAGGTGGTGAAAGACAAACACTATATGACCTCACCTAATACAGGAACCTAATGAACAAAATAAATAAGCAAAATAGAACCAGAGGCATGGAAACAAGGGACAGACTGACAGTGACTAGAGGGGTGGTGGTTAGGGAGAGAAAGAAGGGAAGAAGGGGGAAGGTCTAGTCAAGGAACTAGTATAAGTGACTCATGGACATGGACAACAGAGTGGGGATCGACTTTTGCAGTGGGGTTTGGGGCAGTGGGGAACAATAGGGGAAAAATTGAGACAACTGTAATAGACCAACAATAAAAAAAACCCACCACTGGAATGCTCAAAAAATGGAAGTGCATATTCCTCATAAAGCAACTATAGCAACCAAACTCAAAAACATTAAAACAAGAGCAAAACAAAACCCATTTTGCTTAAATCCTTGTGGGTAAAGTTTTTTAAAAAAGAAAAAATACATGCACTTATATTCTTTAGAAAGTGTATTTAGCCCTGGCTGGTAGCACAGTGGATAAGCTGCCAGCCTGCACACCTAAAGGTTGCTGGTTCTATTCCCAGCCAGGGCACATAACCAGGTTGCAAGTCAGGACTCCCCAGCCAGGTCCATGGCTGGAGGCAGGTCAAAGGCAACCATACATTGATGTTTCCCTCCCTTCCTCTTTCTCTGGAAATAATAAATAAAATCTTTTAAAAAATAAAGTGTATTTATAATATAATGTACTGAATTCTTGGGGATTTCAAATTCAAATCTTATTTCAGATCTGTTAAGTATATGTGTTGCAGGTTGGAAATCAGATTTGTTTTTTTTTTCGAGTTTGCCTTGCTGAATGAGCTATGTGATCTCTCAGCAGTCTCTTGAGCATGTTTAGCCCCTTCCATGCCCAAATATCTTCCATACTGAGCTCTCTGGTTAGAATGCTCCTGGGCATGCCATATGTCTTGATTCCAGTGAACCACTTTTGATGGAGAACTTGAGTCAGTGCTGGGAATATGGAAAGCAGGCTGAGGCTTCAGAGAGAGGCACTCTTGAGAACCAGTCATGGTGTCTTGGGCCTCCAACAGGCATTCTGAAGGCAAGGCAGTGCTCAGTGTGGGACATGGTTATGCAAAGGCAGAAATATGGTCTAACCACTGTGACAAACATGGCAGAATTTAGGGGTAAAGACTATGGACATACCTATGTCTGAGAATGACGCCTGGCCTAAGAGGGCTGGCAATTAGGAGAGCAAATTGAGTTAGAAACTTAAGTGACTTTGGAGCTGGACCCAAGTTGTGAATCCTGAATTGGCTATAGCTGACTCATTGGATTTGTTTTCCATATGCATAAGATGAAGGTGATGCTTTCCTCAGCATACAAGAGTGACATGTCCATTGTCTAGGTCATTAGAAAATAGAGAGGTATTGACAGTTTGTTCTTTTTCCAACAGTATTCGCAGACTATTTGTTTAGCAATGATATAAAAATCTTTAGATAATTTGGGAATTCACTTACTATAAGAGTCGATAGTACCTTCTTTGAGTTTTCTATTTTTTCTATTTATTTTCTAGTTTTTTTCTTTATACTTTATTGATTATGCTGTTACAGTTGTCTCAATTTTTCCTTCTTTGCCACTCTCCTTTCTGCAACCCTCCCCCTTTAGTTTATGTCCATGTGTCATGGGTGTAAGTTCGTTGTCTTCTCTCTTTCCTATGTTATTCTTAACATCCCCCCTGTCTATTTTGTTCTTACCAAGTTATGCTTCTTAAGTCTTCCATCATTTTCTCCATTCTCCTTCTTCCCCTTCCCAGCTGATAACCTTTCAAATGATCTCCATGTTTATGATTCTGTTCCTATTTTGGTTGTTTGCTTTCTTTTTGTTTGTTTGTTTTATTTTTTTAGAGTCATTTTAATGTTCATAGTTTTGATCTTTTTTTAAAATAAGTCCCTTTAACATTTCAAATATTAATGGCTTGGTAATAATGAATCCTTTTAGCTTTACCTTGTCTGGGAAGCACTTTATTGACCCTTCCATTCTGAATGATAGCTTTGCTGGACAGCATAATCCAGATTTTAAATCCTTGCTTTTCAGCATTTTGAATACTTCTTGCCAGGCCCTTATTGCCTGCAAAGTTTCTTTTAAGGAATCAGCTAATAATCTTATGGGAATTCCTTTGTAGGTAACTCTCTGCTTTTTCCTTGCTGCTTTTAAGATTCTCTCTTTTTATCTTTAACCTTTGTCATTTTAATTATGATGTGTCTTGGTGTGGTCCTCTTTGGGTCCAACTTGTTTGGGACTCTCTGTGCTTCCCGAATTTGCATGTCTATTTCCTTCATCAGATTAGGAAAGTTTCTTTCATTATTTTTTCATATGAGTTTTCAATTTCTTATTCTTCCTCTTCTCCTTCTGGCACCCCTATGATATGGATGTAGGTACGTTTAAAGTTGTCACAGAGGTTCCAAAGTCTTCCCTTGTTTTTCTGCATTCTTTTTTCTTCTTTCTTTTTTGGTTAAATGTTTATTTATCCTTTTTTTTCCAAATCATTGATTTGAATCCCAAGCTTCCATCCCTTCACTGTTGGCTCCCTGTACATTATTCTTTATTTCACTTTGTGTAACCTTCAATTCTTCCTTTATTTTTTGCCATTCACTGAGCATCCTTATCACCAATGTTTTGACCTCTGTATCTGATAGGTTGGTCATTTGTGTTTCATTTAGTTCTTTTTCTGGGGTTTTGTTCTGTTCTTTTATTTGGGCCATATTTTTTGTCTTCACGATTTGGCAGTTCCTTGTGTTCATTGCTGTGTATTAATTAGATAGAGCTCTATGACTCCCTGTTTTAGTAGTGTGGCCTGTATAGCAAAGGCACCTGCACATTTTATGGGGTGGAAATTTAAGTAATTGTTAGTGTGGGGCTGTTTCACTGCTTTGTAGTTCTGTTCTGTTTATGGTGAGAGACTCAGAGAGGGGACAATGCCACTGCCTGGCTTCTGGCAATTTGCCTAGCTCTTGCCCCATTTCCGGTCACTTCACCCACTTTCTGTATGTGATTGGCACCCTTCCAGTTGCTGCCCTGGAGTTTACGTATGCTCTAAGATGATGCAAGCCCTTTAAGTGGCAAAAATCTTATCAGCTTCTTCCACTGCACTGACCCCCCCTAGTTTTTATAGCCAGAGTTAATTCAGGTTTATCATCCCAGTGCTGTAACCATGGGCTGTGAGGTCTGGCCTGGGATCATTAGCTCCTAGGTTATCCTTCCTGATTTTTATCTGCTACATATGAATGTGGGACTATCTGTTCCACTGCCACCGTTGATGCTGCCCTCACTTATCAGAGTCACACTTCCTTCCCACCCCATCTCCACAACTCTGACCCTCCTACTTATCTGGATGAATGTGGCTTCTTTAAATTTCTGGTTTTCAGACATCTACATAGCTCAATTTTCTGATGGTTCTGGATGTTACTTGTTTGTAATTCTTTTTATAGTTGCACGAGGAGGTGAAGCATGTCTATTCTACCATTTTAACTAAGAAATCCATTTTTCCAGTTTTTATTGCCCTGGGAACTGTTTCTTTATAGATAGTAGTTTAAAAATATATTTAAAATAATACAAGTTAAGTACATGCCTAGGTTGTGAGAATGTAATACATGTTTTCTAGGTGTTTCAACATTTAATCAGATAGTCCAAATAATTAAAATAGGTAGTAGTCAAAAAATAATGTGGTTTCTAAATTACATGGGGCTCACTGGTTTTAATTTCAAAGTACTAATTTAAAATTTTTACTAAGTGGGACCCTGGCTGGTGGCACAGTGGATAAACCACCAGCCTGCAAACCCAAAGGTCGCTGGTTCGATTCCCCAGTCAGGGCACATAACCAGGTTGCAAGCCAGGTCTCCAGCCAGGTCCATAGCTGGAGACAGGTGAAAGGCAACCATACATTGATGTCTCTCTCCCTCTCTGCCCTTTTCCCTTCCCCTCTCTCTAAAAATAATAAACTCTTTGAAATAAAAAATTTACTAAGTAGTGCACAAGGTAGTATTATAAAAATATTTCATAAAACTTAAGCTTTTTTTACAAATTATTAAAATCTAGGCTTTGGTACACACCACCTGAGCCCATTGGATTTGATACTTACGCTATTTCAAACTTAGGCTGTTCCCACAAGTCACCTTTCATGTGTGTTTTTGGTAACAGTCCTCCCTTTACTATCCTCTTGTGCATCATTTAAAATAATTTTATTTATTTATTTATTTATTTATTTATTCAATATATAGTTGCATTTCACCTGCCTCCAGCTATGGAGCTGCCTGCAGACCTGGCTTGCAACCTGGTTATGTGCCCTGGCTGGGAATCAAACCAGCATAATTAATTATTTTTAATGAATTTATTGTGGTATTACAATAAGTTAATTTTATTGTACTTTGCACATCTTAATAACCTCATTTATATCCACTTTGAACAATCGTTCTCTAGTGAACATTATTTCTAGCCATTCCTTTAGCAGAAATATTAGGACTTTATCATTTCAATGTTATCACACAATTTTTTCATTTCACTTTCTGTAAGTTAAGTCTTAGCTGGGTTACAGAAACTTGATGTGGAAGTAAACAGTTTCCTGCCTGGGAGCGCTACATTTCTCTTCTGCTCTGAACCACAGGATGGATAAAGTAGTTCACATGTATTTCATGAAAGTTTGATCGTTTCCCACCAAATATGAAGTTTTCTGCACAAATTCATGTTACTTTTTCCTCCAGAGCAAGCATTCCCTTTTTGGTTGGGAAACCCCAATCCTATGGTAAGTTAATGTCGTGAAGATCTCTAGTATTTCTTAAATGGTGGCAGTTTCTTGTGGTCACTATAGGAATATGTGATTTGGGGCTTTTTATTTATTTACTTTAGAGCATTTATAAACCATAATTGTTGAACAAAATGGTTCCTCTGTTTTGTGGAATAATACTTTGTTTTTCTCCCAGATTACATTTTATTTCATTAGTTATCTTCTGTCTGCCTCATCAGAGATATTCCACAACACATTCCTGAGAAGTCCGTAGGGCTGACTTCTCAGAATCTTGAGTGCTTCAGGTCTGTGATACAGGAAAAGTAGGAATCATGCCTTTCAGTCAGCATTTGACCCAAGAGTTGGAAAAGTGCTTTGGGATTTTTGGAGAATAAGTACTTCATAATAAATGCATGGAGTCACTATGTCAATTTCTGATTTTTTAGTTACAGTGAACATCAATGCAGATTATGTACACTGCTTTCCCGTCTGTTCTCTGCATTATCTCCTTAAAAATTCTCCTGGTTGGGCTATAAGGGATTTGCCTTTATGGCATTGTCTTTTTGCTTTTATTTCTCTATCAGCCCATTTTTCTCCAGCTGGACTGTGATCTCACCACTTTTTAAGATCTCCAGATTCACATTGCTTTTATGGCTAGATTTACAAATGATTATTGATGTGTAACATTCTCATACCCTTGAAGAATGAAAAGGTTTTTCCATATTGTGTAATAATAATTTAAAGACAAAGCATATAAAGCCTATTGGAAAGGCTTTTTTATTCTCACATGGAACAATGTATTATATGTACACATAATTTGGATATTGTTTTAGAAAAATTCATGTGACCTATTAAAAATGAAAATGAAAATGATAATTGGGGTCAGGGATAGATGAATTTATTTATTTATGTCTTCACCTGAGTATATGTTTATTCATTTGAGAGAGACAGAGACAGAGAGAGAGAGAGAAAGAGAAAGAGAAAGAAAGAGAGGCACATTGATGTGAAAGAGAAACATTTATTGGTTGCTTCCTGAATGTATCCTGATGAGGGATCAAACCCACAACCCAGGCATGTACCCTGGCAGGGGATTGAACCTGAAACCTTTTGGGTGTGTGGGATAACACTCCAATTAACTAAGCCACCAGGCCAGAGCATATGATCTTGTTTTTAACAGGCCCACTTGGATAATCCAGGATATTCTCCTTGTTTTAAGGGCAGATGATTAGCAGCCTTAATTTCCCTTTGCCAGGTTATGTAACATATTTATAGATTTGGGGAGATAAGAAGTGGACATCTTTGGGGAGGAGGCATTATTCTGTGTACCCCACATACTACTTACATGATAGAAGAGTAATCCCTAAAGGAAAAGAAATTCCAAGGCATCTGCTGAACTGGAAATTATGTATGTATTAATATTTGAGAATAGTCACATTCTTGTTTTAAAAAAGAAAAGTGACAGCACCTTTTCTTTTGGTTTATTGAAGAAAAGATCTCATGTAGGGCAAGCAAGGCCTCCAACAGACACCTAAAAATACCAAAAATTGGGTATTTGTTTACTAGATATCAAGAAGCTATCTTGATCCTAGAATTCTTCCTTTGTCCACAAAGCACCATCTTTAATGCATTGAGTTGGTGGAAAGTGGATAGTCCTATTTACATAGATATGTTGCCCATAGAACATGTTCTCAAATGTAGTTTGGTTGAAACCCCTTTGCCCTGCAACTCTGGCTTCAAATGATTTATGCACCAATCTACAAATATAACAAACCACACAATAGAAACCTATAATATCCCCCTGTGGAATAGCAAATGTAAATTTCTGCTTTGCTTACCTGGTAGCAAGATATATTGAGGAAGGAAAAGTTAACTTCTGGCCCTGATTCATCACTTTTATTGAAGTTAAATTCTTTTGTTTTAATGCACACTTGATTGCACCAGCATTTATTGAGGCAGTTACGGTTTGTAGGAGAAAGACAGTTGAAGAAAGAACAAATGAATCTAATGTAAATCAAATACTTAGTCCTTTTATAGGAACTACAAAGACTTAAATGTGTGTTCTCTATGGTAATTTTTACAAAACTCCAATAGGAGGCTTTGACAGTGATTGTTTTGTTGGGGAGATGGGTTTTTCCTTTCACATGCTAATCCTCAGCTCCTGGTGATATTTCTCTCCTGACTGCAGTCACAGAATTGAATAATTTATGGAATAAATTTTGTTGTAAATTTATTGTGTCACAAGCAGGTTGTAATTTCACTAACAGTTCACTTAAGTTATTAAGTTTAAGAAAAATGTGGTTGATAGGATAGTGCATTTGGAGGATTTTTTTTTCTCCCAGCAAGTTCACATCTTATATATTTTCAAAACAGAGTACTTGCTAATTTTCATTCAGAATCTGAAATGCGAGAAGGAAATGCATATTAACATAAGTGGAATTGCATTTGCACACTGTTGTTGAAATTTGTAAGTTGTAAACAAATTATTGAAGATTTTCTAGAGACAGAAATAGCATTAAATCCACAGTGCTGTGGTGCTGCTGCTATTGTTTCCTGAATTACTGTACCCAGCTTGCTGATGAGGAACCAAGAGTTGGCAGCATAAAGGTGAAGATGCTCCTGGGAGGGAAACACACACACACACACACACACATTAATCCCTTTAAATTATACTTATGCTTATACAATGGGAAATTATTATTCCCTCAAATCTTATGCAATCCAAATGGACTACGAGGAAAATAAGGGGAAAAATCTTAAAAAATCTCTTGCAGAGCTATCTGATTGGCCTCCATCTACATTCACAACATTCTCAGGCTTCTTTTTTTAATGGCTGTTCCGCTGTGATAAGAGGCAACATTTGGCCACGGCAGAAACCTTTGCCTAGTTTCTGCCCCCAATGTTTCAGCATTCACAAACACACATTTAAGGTCTCCTGTTATTTACATTGAAATTTTTCTATTGACCCTGCCAGTGTGAGTGAATTTCAAACCAGTTGTTTCTTTCTCTGCACAGATGATTTCCCTAGGTTCCTGGTGGGGGTTACTTTTAATTCCTCCAGGAGTTGCCTCTATTCTTGTTAACACCCTGAGGCTTTGCTTTCTGTTTCCCTCCCTGATGCCTGGTGTGTGGCCCCCTCTCCCCACAGTTTACTCTGAGTATTCCAACCCTTGTGCAGGGACGCTGGATAATAGCCACTATTCTTAAATAGAAATACTTCTTAGGCCTTCAGAATAGACATTTTCACCATCTGTTACATAGAATCTAAAAATGTGATGTGAAAACAGGTTATAATTAACTAAAAATGGGCAGGACTCCGTGTGTCTTAATGCATTTAGATTGAGGAAATAGCCTCTCAAATTTCCATGAAAAGAAATGCAGCTTGTACATTTAAAAAATTAATAGGCTTTACTTTTTGGAGCAGTTTGGGGTTTACAAAAAATTGAGGATGAAGTACAGAGTTTCCATATGCTCCCCCCTCCCCCTACCAGCTTTCCTTGTTAACATCTTGCCTTAGTGTGGTACATTTATTATAGCTGAGGAGCTGACTTAGATATGTTCCTTTTCACTACAGTCCATAGTTTACATTAGAGCTTACTCTTGGTAATGTATATGGAGGGGAGGAAGAAACTTTTTTACCCTTCAGTGTACTTTCAGCTGGTCTGCTAATTTAGTCTACATGAGACAGATTAACAAGAGAAAATGACCGAATTTAATTACATGTGTACATACGGGAACCCTACATAACATGAAAAGTCAGTAACTGCACACACATGAGAGGTTCAGAGACAGAGGGGGAAAATGAAGTATATATGACATTCTGAGTTAAGGATGAGGTAACGCACCTTGGGGCTTCAGAGGAAAGAAGGTTGTTTCTCTTTCAGAGGAAAGCAGGATGATAAGAGTAAATATTCAGTAATTAGAAGTTTGCCTTGCCCTGTAGATAACTAATACAAAGTTATTCCTGGTGTTAACAGTTAATGCAGGCAAGGGCCCTAATTTAAATTCTTTAAAGGAGAGGTAAAAGTTTCTCATGAGCCTGTAGGGTCTTGCTTAAAATAATTCACACGCCAAAGTGGTACATTTTGGGAAGGCCTGTTCTGAACCTTGCATATTGTCTATGGGTTTTGACAAATGTATAATGATATGTATCCACAATTACAGCATCAAATTGAACAGTTTATCCCTTTGCTCCATCTGCTCATCCCTATCTCCCCACCTTCCTCCCTCCCCCTTCATATCAAACCTCTGGCTACCACTGTTAATTTTACAGCCGCCATAGTTTTGCCTTTTCCTGAATATCATATAGTTATGTCACCAGTGAAGAGGGTTTTGCTCCTTTACCCCAAGATAGAAATCAAGAGAAGAGGCAAGACAGATTCAAAAGAAGAGCTTACTGAAAACAAAGTGGAGGGAAAGCAGAAAGGGAGAGTGCTTGATGCATCAAAGGTGCACATGCTAATGAGGAACATGGCTCCTTGAACTTCTGCCGGGGTCTGGCTTACATAGAGCTGGGTTGCTCACACAGGCACGGAGTAGATTTCTTTGCTTCTCAGGTCCCTGTGGTGAGCGGTATGATTCTTGAACGTGCAGAGAGGGAGCTCTTTGCTTTCCACATTCCCATGTTGGCTGGCGTGGACCAGTGCAGGTGGAGAACAGAGCTCTTTGGGGGGGTGCCTGAAGAGAAACTTTAAACTTATCTAGGAGAGACTTAAAACAATATTTGAAGAACATCCCCATTTGTTTAAGAGAGGCTCAGCCTGTCTCAGTTGGAGTCGTACGGTGAGTAACCTTTTTAGATTGGCTGCTTTTACTTAGCAATATGCATTTAGAATTCATATATTTTTAAAAGGTTTTATTTATTTATGTTTAAAGAGAGAGGAAGGAAGGGAGAATAAGAGGGAGAGAAACATTAATGTGTGGTTGCCTCTCTCATGCCCCCAACTGGAGACCTGGCCAGCAACCCAGGCATGTGCCCTGACTGGAATCAAACTGGTGACCCTTTGGTTCACAGGCCAGTGCTCAATCCACTGAGTCACACCAGCTATATGCTAGAATCCATATCTTTTGTAAGGGACAGAAAATTTTCATATACTCTGCTAAGGTCTTTTGATCTAATAATTAAATTTACAAATTAACAGGAGAAAAACAAGTTTGATTTCATTCATATAGCACTCTTACATAGACATGGGAGGCTCAAAGACATCAGACAATTGAGGCTTACCTGCCATCCTGAGCTAAGGAGATGGGAGAAGGGTAGGGGTCTAAGGCTTCAAAAAGAAGGAAGACAATTCATGGGAAGATGGGAAAAGCAAATGTTTGATAAACGAATGTTTGCCATGGGATAGAGAAATTTGAGCAAATAGGCCCTCCTGAGCTCCCCAAGCCTGCCCACCTAGCCCATACTCTTTGTAATTATCTTTGTTGATAGCTCTTTCTGGATCAGGCCCTCTATCTAAATTCTTTTAGGCAGTTAAGGGGGAGATAAAAAATTCTTCCTGAGCCCATTGGGCCTTGAATTGTCTTCAGCTCAAAATAACCCATATGCACATTTCTTTTTCTTTGCTGAATAATTACTTTTTCATTGGTAACATAGAGTGGGAACTTAGATTTTCTGATATGGAAGACAAACTAAGGAGGTTCATTTTTGCTCTTCCAAGTCCAGCCTAGCATCCTGTGTTTGTTTTTTCCCCCCTGATATCAGTGGCTATCGTAGTTAAGTTACCAGTGTGATGTATGTTCACAAAATAATTAGACTGACTTAACAATCCACATGGGAAAAATCCGACTTATTAATCTGATCACATTTTATATGTTCCTGTAGTGGTTTCCCTTGGTTAATTATAAATGACATATTATGTCTATTCTCTGTCTTTCTGAGAAAAAGAGACTTTTTTTTTTAAGATTTTATTTCATTATTTTTAGAAAGAGGGGAAGGGATAAAGGCAGAGAGGGAGAGAGACATCAATGTATGATTACTTTCCACCTGCCTCCAGTCACAGACCTGACTGGAGACCTGGTTTGCAACCTGGTTATGTGCCCTGGCTGGGGAATCGAACTTGCGACCTTCGGGTTTGCAGACCAGCGCTTTATCCACTGTGCTACCAGCCAGGGTAAAAAGAGACTTCTTAACACTTTAAGTACAGATTTGATCTGAAACCAGCTCAGGTGAGTAATAATTCTTTGTGTCTGTACCACTCTGATGTCAGGCACATAGTCAACCCACAAACACTTTTGAACACATACTGGATGTTACGTACCAATATATATACTGGGAAGAGATTGATGAATAAGATGGAGCTTACAATATTACATTATAAACATTAGAGAGGTAATAAATAAATGATCAATATAACTTAGGTCCTGAAAGGTACTATGAAGAAGACAGAATAATGTGGTAGAGAGGACATGTGTGTGCACATTGTGTATGTATATTTTATGTGTGGAGTGTGTGCATGCATGTAGTGTGCACATGTGTGTTGTGTGTGGTGCGTGCACATGTGTGTCAGGAGGCAGGTTGCAGCTGCCTTTTGCTAGGAAAGGCCTATCTGAGGAGGTGTGTCATTTCATTTAGTGAGCAGCAGCCAACCATGTGATGATCTGGGGAAGGGCAACTAGGCAGAAGGAATAGCTAGAGCTGTAGCTCTCAGTTGGAGCCGGGTGTGTCCCAGAAACTGAAAGAAGGTTGATAGGCTGGGGCACATTAAGTGATGGGGCAATGGAGATGTAGGAGAGGCAGGTAGGGTCCAGATCTTATCTGGCTTTGCAGGCCATGATCAGGAGTTTTTGTTCTAAGATGTATTGGGAACAATTAACCTTAGCAAAGAGAGGACTGGCCTTTGCCCTTGGCTCCTGAGAGCTCTTTACAATGTCCTGCTTAGTAAGAGTGTCTTTGTTTACCTAGAGGTCTCCAGCCACACTGGATAGTTTAACAATGTGATTTATGGTGGTGACTCTGGGATGTGCAGTGCCAGTTCAACCTTGAGGGACTAGAGACTAAAGATCAGCCACATGAGCAATCAACCATGTCTAGGTGACCAAACCCCAATAAAAACTCTAGATACCAAGCCTCAGATGAGCTTCCATGGTAAAATTCCATGAGTATTGTCACCCGTCATTGCTGGGGAAACTTAATGCTATACATGACTCCGTTAGGAAAGGATAATAAATTGGAAGCTCTCCTTTCATGGAACAGCCCTAGACTTTGCCCTGTGCTTCTCTCCACTTGCTGGCTTCAGTGTATATCCTTTCACTGTAACAAACCATAACCATGAGTATCAAAGCTTTTAGTGAGTTCTATAATTCTTTTCAAAGCAAAATATCAAACTTGTGGAGAGATCTCAGAGACCTCTAAACTTGCAATTGGTGTCACAGTGTAGATGATCTTGAGGACCGTTGAACTTTATGGTTGGGGTCAGAAGTGAAAGTAATCTTGAAGAGTCCCTCTATCTGAGGAAGCCATTGGAGTTTAAGCAAGGGAAGAGTGTGGTTTGATTTCTACTTCAGAAAGATGACTTTGACTGCTTGGTTAGGAGGCTATTACAGCAGACCGGAAAGAGATGATGGAAGTTTAACCAGTTGGTTAGATATAGCACATATTTTGTCAATAAAGTGACAGCACTTACTAATGGATGTACTATCATGTTTACTATTATAGGCAAGTGTTTGTGACTGGCAGGTAAACCACGCTATTAAATCCCAAAATGTTTTTGGTTGCATAAGAGGAAGACTTTCTGAGAAATCTAAAAAACGCTTCTTAGGTTTTCCAAGCAAGACCTTTGAGCTCATTCTCTTCTTAGGACTGTATTCTTAAAGCATGCATAATACCATACTATTAGTGTTCACAAACCTTCCAATAACATTTCTCTCTGTATGTAATTCAAAGATTTATAGTTTAGGAAAATTGGAGACTACGTGGGTTTTATGTGTCTTGGGTGCCCATTTGGAAGCAGGTACTTTCTTTAAGGACTTTATGCTATTGTGTCATGCCTTATGCCCCAGGGCATTAAAGAATGTCATGAAACTTTCTTTTTTCACTTTTGCATTGGATAGAAAACAAGTGTTAATTTTGAAGAAATGTATTCACTGTCTCGCACTGGGTCTGGCATGCAAAAGGTACTAGGTATAATTGGCAGCATGAATGAATGAAAAAATGAATGGCATTTGAGCCTTGTTCATCATTCTAATAACAAGTACACATAGAACTCACAGGTCTTCAAGGGTTTAGCTTTGCAGACAACTGGGTGTCCTTCTTACTGTAGTCAATGCTCAATTGAAAATGGTATTATGTGAATGAATACCAACTCTTTTATTTGTCCTTATCCATTCTCTTTATTGTATGAATATATTATTTTGCTGACTCATTATACCTTCATTGAGTTACTCCTGGGTATTGAGCACAAGGCTGGCCTTGGGGATTATGAAAGCAAAATAGATACCACCTTTACCCCCAATGATTTTATGTTCTCAGTGAGAAATACTTCCTTAGAGGGTAGGGAGATGGAGAGAATGGAAATTATTTTTGTAGGAGCTGGGTGTTGAGAGGCTGGTGGCATGATATGGTGACATAATAAAGAGCTGGAGGCTAACGTTCTGGAGTTTGCTTTAATCCCTTATATGACCCTTTTCTTTGCTGGATAGATAGGCAGGATCAAGCTCCAAGGAAACAGAATGTTAGTTCTTTTCTACTTAAAGGGATAAATTTTTTCTGAGCAGGTAAAAACTCATTCTGGACATTCTCTATGACTCCTTGCTTTTATACTCCCATCTGCTCTAGGCCTTGGGAAGTTGATGCTTCAGAACTCTTATCATCTTGTGTCCTTGCTCAAATTCTGTAGGGGTTTTTAACAAAGAATTAAACAATGAACCTTCCCTAAAATATTTTTTACTTCACAACAGGGAGATAAAGCAAGTTCTTAAAGAAGTACAGAATGAAGTTAAATGCAAAGTGCTCTAAAGGGAGAGGAGGTTTGGGGACACCAATCCTGCCTGGCGGGTGGGTGGGGAGCTGGGATGTGTAGAGGAGGGGCAGGAAAGGGGTGCGCTGCATGGACTTTACGGCCTCTACAGCCTCTCACGGCACTTCCAGGACTTTGTCTGCTGATTGGTTTCACCTTAATAACTTGTCATCTTCCAAAGTGGGAGTGTTTACACCACAGAAATCAATAAACTTTGCAATTCAGGATTCTCTCCACCCAGATCTAATTACCAGCACCCCACTGGAAACCTGGTAGGTACACTGACTCTTAGGTGAACCTGGGATGGGAGAGGGAAAACTCTCTGGGTAGAGAACCTATCTCAAGTCCAGGCAAGGAGGTAAGAATGTGTGTGTGTGTGTGTGTGTAACAATCTAAGGGTCAGCATAATTAAGTGGTAGGAGAAACGTAGGGGAGCATTAAGAATGAGGCTCAAAGGCAAGTTAGGATTTTGAATATCATGATACTCAGCTGAAGGATTTTATACCTTTTTTGTATCTCATTTGATAAGTTGTAGAAAGTCATGCAAGGTTCTTAAACATGAGAGGGAGGTGACCAGAGATGATAGTGTATAGGTTGTTTAATCTGTCATACAAGATCAAGGTCAGAGTCTTCTGAAAGTTTTTAAAAATAATTTTAAATTTTCAGAGAGAGAGGGGGGGGAATAGATAGCAATTTCTTTTCCCACTTATTTATGCATTTATTGGTTGATTCTTATATGTGCCCTGATGGGGGATTGAACCTGCAACCTTGGCACCACAACCAACTGAGCTACCCAGCCAAGGCTCTCCTGAAAGTCTTTATCTCAGGTTTTCTATGTGTAATCATTTTCCAAATCTTGTAGCTTCAACTTTCATAATTTTTGTTCATTCCACCCCCTCATTTCCATTGCAAGTGGGAAGCCTGGGAGATGACCTGGGGATGTAGGAATGAGGTTTCTGTCTTTAGGAGGCCTTTTCCATATAAAAATGACATGCTTGTCATTTGTAGGGTTGTGAGGTAAGAGCTCTAATTTAATTGTTCCCCACATGCCAAGCTTGTCGTTCCAAATTATTGATTATTTATCCTCTCCTTACCAGTTTTAAAGGCCAGTCCACAAGGTTGAGAAAGGTTAAGATCCAGATGTCATCAGGTTGTTTGCTGCTTTTCCCAATGAGTACTAATTATATTAGCATCCCTAAGGTGATCTAAATCCCTTCACTGTGGAGTTTTCTAAGTTGTCATATTAATTGACTTGTTTTAATTTGAAGCAGACTCTGAGGCAGAGTAGGCAATTGGGGAAGTGAAACAAGGAAGGGAAGGGAGTCAACAAACATTCCTTTATGATGCAAGTTGCCCTTGTGGGTAATTAGTTTTGATCTTAATCTGTCACATAAAAATTGTAATTACTAACACTTACATAGTACTTATGTATTAGTTACTGTTCTAAATCCTTTAAAAATCTTAATTTACCCTGGCTGGTGTGGCTCAGTGTGGCTTTGCTAGCCTGCAAACCAAAGCGTTGCCAGTTCGATTCTTGGTTAGGGCTCATGCCTGGGTTGTGGGCCAGGACCCTGCTTGGGGGCATGCAAGAGACAACCACACACTTATGTCTCTCTCCCTCTTTCTCCATCCCTTCCTCTCTCTAAATAAATAAATAAAATCTTAAACTCATTTATTCTTTATAACTACTTAAAAATTTCTTTATTTTACTGATAATGAAACTGAGGTAGGGGGTGATGAAGTCTATGTCCAGAGTCACATAGCTTGTAAGTGGCAGATCCACCATAGACTATAGGACTGATTAGACTACAGGACTGGATTGTCTAGGGGAATATATTCTTTATAGTTAAGTGGTTGGAAAGCCAGGGCTTCTGAAATTACATCACTGGTGAAAACTGGTGCAAAATACTACTGCCCTTGCCCTTCAATAGTTAAATTTTGGTGAAAACCCAAATATGACTTATATATGCCATTTTAATTTGAAACAAAGTAGATAATAATTTCCCAAAGAAAGTCATTAAAAAATAGTGATTAAAGAAGAGTATCCACTTGAATGATCTTAAAATAGATTTATTATAATGTGTGTAGAATAAGGAATAAGGGAAAACATGAAAACAAAAACATTTTTGCTGGTATCGGTTTATATATCTAGCTTCTTTCTCCATTACCATGTGTGAGAAATTAAAATAAAACATTTTTGCCTTTCATTTTTATTAAAAATATTGTTATGACTCTAATCTTGTCAGGATATGTTTAATTTTTAATTTGCATTTTATTTATCTGTCCCATTGATATAATTGGTGCTTACTTATCCCAGGATACAGATTAATAACCTCCTAACCTGAGGAAATAAAAGAATGATAAAAAGAACACCCCATGGTTTAAGCGACCATTTAAGTTTCTATCCCTGCTTTTAAAATAACTTATTCTATTTCTTGTCCTGTCTGTCCATGTTATTTTGTGCTTTCCAAAGCTCTACTAACCATTAAAAAAATGAATTACTTCAAGATATTATTTTCAAAAGAATTATAAATAAATTACCTTAAAAATTAGATCTTGGTTTGCACCATAATGGTAAGAAGATAAAGTATTTCTGTTGTATTTTCCTATATTCAAATAGAGCATTGTTGTTTGTGATTTGAAATATGCACTTATTTTTCTTACTCATATCTTAAAAGCAGTGTCAGTTCATGTGCTTCTTAAGCATATTAGCTAATTAATCTTGTGGAATGTTAAGTAAAGATAATAATAGAGTTTTAAGAAATGTACAAAACTTGTTGGACAAAAACTATGCCAAATCAATGTAGCTGTCATCATTATGTGTCGTAAACAAAGACATTAGTGTAATAGCTAACATTTTTGTTCCAACTCTTATAAGCCCAGTGTTTTGCACATTCGTAGCATTATAAAAAAGCTGTTTGAACCAATGAATTAATGGATATGATGGTTAATTTTATGTGTCAACTTAGGTAGGCATGGTTCCCAAATATTTGGTCAAACATTATTGTAAATGTTTCTGTAAAGGTACATTTTTTATGACATTTACATTTAAATCAGTAGACTGTGAGTAAAGAGATCCCCCTCCATAATGTGGGTGGGTCTCATCTAATCAGTCGAAGACTTTATTTAATAGGAAAAACACTGACTTCCCCTTAGAAAAAGAAGTTCTGCCACTAACCTTGAGGTGAAATACCATCTTTCTTGAGTCTCCGGACTGCTAGTTTATTCTACTAGCAGACTTGGGATTCGCCAACCGTTACAACTACATGAGCCAAATCCTTAAAATCTATCTTTTCCTTCCTTCCTTCCATCTGTCCATTTATTTGTTCTTTCTGTACACACACACAACAATTGATTAATATTGTCTCTCTGGAGAACTATGAGTAGTACAGGATGATTACCGTGAATAAATATATTATGGTTTTTGCATTTAATTGTATTAGAGTTATGAAGACAAAAAATGTACTCTTTCCAAATCTTATATTGAGATGAACATCAACTTGGTTATTATCACCAAAATTTTGAAGACTTCTGGTTAAGAACATATGTAGGTAAACATTCACAGCAAAAATTACAACTAGACTACAAAACAACTATGGCCCAGAATCTTCAGAAAACCAAGTGTTATGGAAGTCTGACAACCAAGGAATTAAAAAAATCACATTCATCCGGTTGGGTAGGAGGGGTAGAGACATATACCAAGCATTCCACACTTATGTGTGGTGGATTAAAATCAGGAGAGATGTCTCACGAGCAATGATGAGGAGTGATGCCTCCACACCAGATCACCCATCCCAGGAATCCAGTGCCAGGAAGACACATCACCATAACTTCTGGATGTTGGGGTGGGTTTGGGGTGGCAGAAGAAACTGAGAGATTCTCAGGCTTCTCCTATTAAAGGGCCTGCAATGGATTAAGGACTTACACAGGCTCACTCTCTCTGGACATCAGCATGGGAGCAGAAGCTGGAAGGGTACCAGTGGCCTACAGGGAGAAATTAAAGTGTCTGGCATCAGGGTGAGTGCCAAGGGAAAGCTTCCTTCTGAATAAAACTCCAGAAGCCAGGCAGTGGCACTGTCCCCTTTCTGAGCCACCCCCACACAGAGCCACTGAGCAGTGATGCCATATTGGAGAGTCCATCAACCTGGTTCACACTGGTTGCCCAGCTCAGGCAATATCCTAAGGCTTCACCCCATCCCACTTACCAGTATGCTTTTCTACCATAGGCCACACCACTAAGACAAGGAATAAAGCAGCTCTATCTAATACAAAGAAACAAACACAAGGAGGCTGCCAAAATGAGGTTACAAAGAAATGTGACCCAAGTTAAAGAACAGAGCAAAGCTCCAAAAAAGAAATAAACAGAATGGAGATAAGCAATCTAACAGATGGAGAGTTCAAAACACTGGTTATTAGAAAGCTGTAGGGACTCATTGGGAATTTCAACAGCATAAAAAAGACCCAGGCAGAAATGAAGGTTACACTAAGTGAAATAAAGAAAAATTTATAGGGAACCAACAGTGGAGTGGATGAAGCTGAGAATCAGATCAATGATTTGGAACATGAGGAAGAAAAAAACATTCAATCAGAAAAGCAAAAAGGATTGGAAAAAACAAGGATAGGCTAAGGAACCTCTAGGGCAACTTTTAAGGGGCAAAAATCTGGCAATTTCTTTTACTGCCCCAACCCCTACTGGTTGTTAAAGCCAAAAGTATTGGGGTTTATCTTCCCGATGCTGGAACCCTGGGCTGTGCCATTTGGCTTGGGGCTGGGATTGCTTGCTCCCAGGGTATCCCTCCCGATTTTTATCCATAACTTGTGAATGTGGGACTGTCTCTTCCATTGCTGTTTGTCCAAGCCACACTGCCTCTCCGCCTGCCCTGTCTCTGTGACTCTGTCTCTTCCACCCCTCTGGATGAATGTGGCTTCTTTAAATTCTTGGTTTTGGGACCTCCATCTAGCTCAATTTTCTGATGGTTCTGGTTGTTCATTTGTTTTTGAGATCTGGTTGTAATTCTTTCTATGGTTGCTTGAGGAGGCGAAGCATGTCCACCCATGCCTCCATCTTGGTTGGAAGTGCTAAATCTCTGTCTTGTCTGACATATGATGATCTCTAAAATGTGGTATAGCTTTAAAAGTTGACAATGTCACTAATTTATTCAGTTACCTATAAAGAGTTATTACCAGTCATTGTGGAATGTAGCTTAGTACCTAATTTTATTTGAAAACAATTATGACAACAGTAATTCTCTTGGTATTTGTTATCTTGAGTTCTAGCTGTCTAGGTGGGATTACAAATTAAGAAAAATAAAACCTTGTGTCCATCGTTTAGGCATCCATGTTTATAGAATAGAGGAATGCAGATAGCACTGTAACAGAACTGTGAGTTCCAAGAGACAGCCACACAGAGACCAGCCATGGAATTATTGTAGAAAAACATTCAGGAGAGACCATTTCACTGTGATTTCTTCAAATGTCATTGACTCAAGTCCACTGTGACGCTATGGCAAGAGTTTGGGTACAAGTAAGGATAAAGATTTAGGGCCAATCATTCTGTCTATACTCAATATAGTATATATTGTTCTGTATCTTGAAAATTTATTTTAAAACTTTTTATGATATATCTGGCAAAGCAAAAGAAATCATTGTTTAGGGGATTTTCTTTTAGTTCAGCAAAAGTTGATCTGTATAGATTAGAATCCCATTGGGTGGATAACCAATACGAATATTAATTGAAGGGCTGGATGAAGAGCTCCTTTTCCATATTAAGCTGTTGTGATTTCTGATGCCTAACCTAGTTGATTAAATGTTTCATAGGAGTAAAACCTTCTCATTAGGAGTTTCACATATTACCTTAATCTTTGAACCAGTTGTTTCTTCTGATGGAAACACCTTTACAATGTTCTTGCATTTGAGGGAGTATTGATCAGTTCCCAGCATTATAGATTTTCATTCAGCAACAGGGCTTCTGAAACCAATGCAGAATTGCCTTTGAGAGAAACTCCTGTCCCATAAAAATTTTAAGAACTGGAGCAATGACTATCTGTTTTGATTATCTTAAGTACAACCCTTTTTGGCAGTCTGGTACAGTAAATGACCTCTTTTAGCCCTTTCAGTAGTGTGATTTTAAGATTCTTTGCTGGAAAAACTTACCGAATCTCTTGCAGAAATAGGTCAACAAGGGACTCATAAGTGTTCATTGTTTTACATTTGAGAGTCTTTTTCTGCTCTGTGGATAAAGCCTGGCTCACTGCTGGGGATTAAAGGGTTTCAAGGCAGACCAAATAATAACCAGCTGGCCTCAAGTAAAGTTTATATTCTAAGATTTTCTTTTATATCCCCCAAAGATTTTATGTTTACAAGAGAATTCAGAATGAATTTGCCATTGGTGCATGTTGATATCCTCTAAGTCTTATCATATAGGAACCTGGAGAGGAAGTTTATGAAGACAAAAGGAAGGTGGAATAATGTAACACACTTGAGCGAGAGACCCAAGGAAATATTATAGGCTTGAAAAACAGTTGCGGACCTAATAGTGCTGTTGGAAATATTGAAGGCTAAACTTGTGAAAATTCTGTTTTCACCAACCTAAACAAAAATTCAGAATAAGGAAAATGGAGCTTGATAATTTAACTCTCTTATATGCTTTTATTATCTCCATTATTAATTCTGTGTGCTCCAGAGGGGGAAACATAATCTTACAAGATGGCTTGTACACAATCCTTCAGACATGGTGTTCTGTGACATTAGCTGAGAATCAGCACTGCCATGGTTTAAGAAAACACCAGTGACTCCACTTCTAGGCAAAAGCAAGGGTTGCTGTTGGTGTTTTGGAGGAGGGATGTAGTCACTGAGATACATAGTCAGTCCCCTTTTCATGAGGAAGTGTCACATTGATCTTTCCTTTTTGCCCCACCAGGATTCTAAATAACAGCATGCCCAGGCAAAACCTGCTTCATTGTGAACATTTTCCTGCAGTCTTCTCTATAACGAACATGCCTACATGAAATAGATCGTGGGGCTTTGCGACAGGGACAGAGAGAGGATTCGGGGGGCCAAAAGCTTATACAATTTTAGAACTTTCTTTAAGAAAAAATGAACTAATGGATACAAAGTATGTATAAAAATAAATATTTAGATTGAAAAACATTACAGAGCTGAAAAAACAGACAAATAAAACAAAAGCCATAAGAATGGACAATGATATAACATTGTTATTAATGAATTGTCCAACACACCTCAATGATGTTTTTTTCCTTACAGTTTTTGGCTGCACAGTCTTAACTAAGTTTTAATTTTTCCAGATTTATTGAGACATAATTGACATTTAACACTAACAATATAAATTTAAGATGTACATGGTGATTTGATAACACATATTGACGATGATTGTGAAATTTTGCTTTCTGGTCTGAGGATAAAAAGATAATTCAGTCTTTTTGTCTAGCATGGTTGTTTGGCATTTGTTTTATATTGTTGATGTTTAGAAAAATTTATTTTAGTGTCCTAAGTCTTTATTGGTAATGCTGATAATTTATTGGTAAATTTTAAAGTTTGTTTAGGATTAAAATTTAGAAAACTTGTCCCCAAGTTTCTTTTCATTTTGGGTTATGCATTTGCAAGGCATTTCAAGTTTTCTCAGATTAGTTTTGGTCTTTGAATTAACAACACTCATTGTTGTCTATGTCGTGTTCATTGTAAGTTTTATATTGTTTTCACCAATATCAGAACTTCCTGTTAAAGCAGGAAGAAATGTCATCTTGTTCCCAAATGTGCTCAATCGGATTCCTTCTCATTAATTTAATGATTGAACAATCCAAGAGTATATTCGTTATGACTAGTCAATATTTATCTCTTCTGCTTTTGATATGACTTAAACATTTTTAATGCAGTTTTCTTTTCTTTTTTTTATTGTTGTTATATTACATTCATCTCATTTTCCCCCTCTGCTCGCCCCTTCCCCACACTCCTTATCCCCTCCTCCAGTTCTTTTCTTCACATCAGAGTAATTTCTACTACTTTCAGGTCTCATTTTATCTCTTTTGTTACATATTCCATTAATTTTACCTGAAATTATGTATATTTATTTAATAAATAATTTTAAAGCCAAAAGAAAATACCCTTTATATACATCCAAATCAGGAATTTTAAAATTTCTCTTATTTAATTCCTTATATCTTTTAAAAATTTGTTTCCAGAATTTAAAAAATTTATTATTTTTTTCCAATTTCCCCTTATTATTCTCCCTTGCCCTGCCCAACCCATCCCCTCTCTTTCACAACTTGCCATATCATGACACAACCCCTAATTTGCCTATTCATTTCATCTAGATGGATGAGTGAACACAGTGGGGAATATGGATATTGTTGGAAGCCATTTCTCTGGGAAAATGAGTATATTTTAATTGCATGGAAGGGATGGCAAACACGTTACTTTATCCCATAAACCCCAGATCAATGTATTTCCACCTCAACTTGTTTACCAAACATCAAAAATGCCTTCAGTCTTTCTTTCTTTTTTTTAAAATAAGAGTAGAGGGAGTACCAGTTTTTTTTTTTTTTTTTTTTAAGATTTTATTTCATTATTTTTAGAAAGAGGGGAAGGGAGAGAGGCAGAGAGGAAGAGAGACATCAATGTATGGTTGCGTTTCACTTGCCTCCAGCCACAGACCTGACTAGAGACCTGGTTTGCAACCTGGTTATGTGCCCTGGCTGGGGAATCGAACCTGAGACCTTTGGGTTCGCAGGCCGGCACCTTATTCACTGTGCTACCAGCCAGGGCTGCCTGCAGTCTTTCTAATGCCACCTGGCACAGATAAAGTGTGACAGAGAAACCAGACTGGAAAGGGACAGTGTCTTAACTAATTATGGTTAAAAATGTATTTGCTTTGAAAAATACTGCTAAGGTCTCTCCAGAGCTTTGAAAGGAGCTGTGCAACTGGGAGACCCTAAAGTTGAAACTATTGGTTTCTTGGTAAAGATAAAACATAATTGTGTATGTTTTACTGAGGTCTTCTCTTTGGTACCATTTTTCACATGGTACTTAGGGTAATTTTTTCATCTAAATAATTTCTAGGGTGCTTACCTCCTTTATCTCGTTTTTCCTCTTTCAGTTCCTTTTATCCATGTGTTGAAGGAAACATCTTTCTGAGCATAGGTAGCTTCAAGTACTTAGGCAATTTTAACATGAAAGTAAAGCCAGTTTCCCATGTCCTTCACAGTAGCACTTGAAAGTGGCTCACTTATACCTTGGTTTTAATTGTGTCTCTGAGGCCCACTTAAACTTAGCTTAATCATAATGTGCATACTGGTTGTTTTTGAGGGTTTTTGTTTGCTTTAAAGCTACTACTTCCAGTTTAATATTGCCTTGAATTTTTGGTTATAGTTGTTTTCAAGTTATACATATACAAATGGAAGCTTCCATTTGTATATGAGGATGTGACAACTGGGATGATGGTCCCTCATCAAAGATTTGCCACATTATCATGAACAAATGTTATTTCTCCCTGTACTAGGTGCTTGTATAGGTGTGTGTAAGGATCTTCTAGGCAGGAATTATGAGGGCAGCAGGAGACGACTTACTCATTCATGGTTATAAAAGAACCAGTGCTGGAGACAGATGAGACTACCAAATGAGTGAAAGCCATAAACACTAGAGAGCCCTTGGCCACCTATTCCTTGGTTTTTTAGTCTATAATTTTATGAGATGAGCCTGCCAGTTTTAACACTAAGCTAGATAGTAGCTGGGTATTGTTTCCAAGTAAAGGAGGGTTTAAAAAAAAATTTTATTGTTGTTGTATTACATCCATCCCCTTTTTGCTCCCCTCTGTCCCCCTCCCTACCCACCCATTCCCCGCAAAAGGAGGTGGTTTTTCCCATGTAGTGAAGTTACTTCTTTTTTCAATATGTAACATTATTTTATTGTTGTTGTATTACATCCATCTGCTTTTTCCTCCCCTCTGTCCCCTTCCCCACCCACCCACTCCCCTCAACTTGTGTCCATGTCCGAGGTTCTTCCATACCAGTTGAAGTTCCTTTTTATATAGATAACTTTCTGATGTTTATTTGTCCAGGGAAATAATAGCTAAAGATTTCTTAAAACAGATAATTCATAAGGAAAGCCATATCTGACTATGGAGATTTTGAGATTACCTTCTTTTTTTTTTTTTTTTTAATTTTAATGTTGTTGTATTACATACATCCCCTTTTTGCTCCCCTCTGTCCCTCTCCCCACCCACCCATTCCCCCCAAAGAGAGATTACCTTCTTAATTAAAAAACAAAAATTCTTATTTTCTAGGAAATTCAGTGCACTTCTGATGACAGAAGCCAAGTGAACAGAGTGTATATATGTTTTAACGTCTTTCTTTAGGTCAAGGTTAAGCGGGTCTAGAAAAACAATACATCTGTGTTTGTAATGCTGTAAAATGTAATGAGTGTGGCAACTTTTTCTAATTTACCTCAGCTGGATATGCAAATGAAGTGATTAAACTTATAACCCATAACTCTGTGGGGGAACTGATGGGTAACTACAGTGCACAGTATTTACTATAGCTAATGGGAAAGCTGTTAAATGATAGAAATGTAATATGTTCTATTTGCAAATGTACTAAAGAGCTAGTTAGCAGTGTAAATGAGGATTTATTTATTTAGAAATAACCTTCAAATTGGCAAAATCAGTCCCAACAGCATGATTTAAATTTTGAAAAATCAATCATTTATTTAATGGTGTTTGAATTTACTATTTAGAGATATAGTTTTTTTATAGTTTTTTAATGTATTTTTTTATTGTTTTATTACATTCGTCTTATTTTCCCCCCTCTTCTATCCCCTTCCTCACCCTCCTTTAGAGATGTAGTTTTATAAATGGGAAGTCAGTAGTCTCAAGTGGACATAACATACCAATGCAGTGTACTAGTAATTTTTTAAAAGAATATTTCTCATCAAGAAACTTAAATTCTTCACAATGTTCAACTAGTTAATGCCATCACATACATGTCAGGAAGGCAAGGGTCCCTGTTATAATAATAATTTTATAGATGTACAAATTATAGATTCAGTCTTGTGCTCAAATTCTATCATTAGTTTCAGCCAATATTTAAACAAAACAATTACTTTTTTCTTACAGCCAATTATAAATTTTTCCATTTTGTAACCTGTATGTATATAAATTTTCCAGCTTTAGGGGTCACCTTCCCCCTTTACACCCAAGTGGCTTGCTCTAAAGTATTCTGTAGTCACAGAGATAAATGAATAAGTAGTGGCAAAATAGTGAAAGAGGTAAATCCATCATGTTAAGAAGCTGAGAGAAGTCCCTTTTCAGAGTAGCCTGAAAAAGGACTGTGCATAAACCATTCACGAAAACGTGCACTCTTATGATTAGAAGGGGGTGTTAGGGCTGATTCAGTCACCTTCTTCATAATGCTGCATAGATTGCTTTACTCTGTAAACCCTCCTTGACCAGGGATCATCTGACCTCAGCCTTTGCATTTGTAGGACGCTAGCAGGTATATAGAATTGCTGATATGCAGCCATTTTTGATGTATAAAGTAGCAATTTCATATGGTTAATCCTAATAAGTTCCTCCTTATTAGAGGCCAAATCTAATTCTCTGTCCTATTGCTACATAGGAATATTTTTTAAACTGTTCAGGAAAAGAGATTTAAACTCTATTTTTAGAGCACTATTCTGATATTTCATCACATCTCGTCTCTTTCTTTTTTTTCTCCCCTATTAAGTATTAAATAAAAGTAATTTGGGCCCTGGCTAGTGTGATTCAGTGGATTGAGCACCAGCCTGTGAACCCAAGGGTCACTGGTTTGATTCCCTGTCAGGACACATAATCAGGTTGCAAGCCAGATCTCCAGCCAGGTCGGTAGCTGGAGGCAGGTGAAAGGCAACCAGACATTGATGTTTCTCTCTCTTCCTCCTTTCCTGCCTGTCTCTCTAAATATAATAAAATCTTAAGAAAAAAATCATCCATATGTCCTCAATAGAATTGTTTTTTTGCCTCCATTTGCCCCTGTTTTATTTGTATTCTATTGGTCTATTTATTATTCTGTTTGCTGTATTGGAAATAAAATGAGGCAGGGCAGGTAAGAGTTCATAATCAACCCTTCCCTGAATTTCCCTAAATAAGAATCATGTTCCCTCAATAAAGCTGGAAAAAAGTCATTTTCCATCAAATAGCTCTGTATTTCTTAAAACAACTTCTCAAAAATAATAAGATTGCTTCATAAAATAATAAAGAAACCTCAGTGGATATGATATGAAAAACAAGCCTCATCACTAGCATGAAATTAGGATCTAGTGAAATCTTTCTTGAAAATGTTTTATACTCATTCTAGTAATAATTCAATTAAGAATCATCAGTGCTAAAACTTGGATGAATATTTGATGAAAAACATGTTTACATGGTCTTAAACTCACTTCATACAACATATAAAGGGGTAAAGGGAACTTTAGGGTGACAAAACCACTATAACCAAGTCATCAAAGTTACTATTACCACCAATGGGACAAAACCATAGTGTGTGACGCCTGTTATGATGTGATAAACTAATGACACAGAATGGCTTCAGTGGTATTCTTGCCAAAAATGTCTTCAGTATAACCTGAATCTGATCATGAGGAAGCATTATTAAACCCAAAGTGAGGGACTTATTCTGTTATCTTAAAAAATGTCAAGACAATATCTGTTTTTAGGAAATATACTCTGAAGTATTTAAGTGCTAAAGGGAATGATGTCTCTAATTTACTCTCAGATGGTTAAGAAAAAATGTTACAGAAGTTTTTCACACCAATCTTGTGAATTTAAACTTAAATTATTTCAGAATAAAAAGTTCTAAAATGTTCTTCATTAAAAAAAAAACAAAACTATAAATATGCTGGAATTTCTCCCCTTGATTTCATAGGCCCATGTAAGTATTGAAAGTATCAGCATGTTAGCTGCTATGAGGAAGCATGGGACCACATGAAGTGGTCCCAAATGTTACCAAGACCAGGGCACATTTTAAAAATATTGGGTTTTATTGATTCTAAGATCATATTTTAACATTTTGGAAATCAAGGTAAATCCTACAATTGATAGTATATACCATTCTTTGTAGCATTTTTTCCCTTGGTGCTACTTAAAAGTGATTTGATGAATGCCAGATTTTTGTTCATTTTTTTCCTTTTAATCCTCACCTGAGGATATATTTATTGCTTTTGAAGAGAGAGAGAAAGTGGAAGAGAGAGACGTTGATGCAAGAGAGAAACATTGTGGTCATCTTCTACTGGGGACTGAACCCACAAACTAAGTATGTTGCCTGGCCAGCAATTGAACCTGCCACCTTTTTGGTGTATAGGATGACACTCCCAAGCAACTGAGCCACCTGGCCAAGCCTGAATGTTGGAATTGACACAATAGAGTAGTTGTTGGTCCTATAGCTCCCTGGTTAATTTAAAGGAAGACAATAAGTTAGCAGCTTTTATTTTGTTCATGAAATCCTTGAGAGATCCTACCCCCTGTGTGATACCTCATGCTTTTTGTATGTTGGACCCAGACTCCTGATATATGGTATATATGTATGAATCTCAAATAAATAAATAAATACACACACACATTTACATATATACTTATATAAAATTAAAAAACTGCTTATCCAAGCACACGTACCTTTTCATAAGGAGGAACAGACTTCAATTGTTTGCTTGAGTTATTTGCACAGCACAGGTCTTCACTCAGGTGAGACGAGTGGCATGTGTCTCAGGAAGCACTTGCCATTGTGTTTCCAGTGTGTGCTGATCAGCAGTATTTTGAAGCAGCTCTTTGAAGTTTTGCCATTTTGATCTTAACTTACTATTTTGTGTTTTGTTCTTTTTGTTTTCTAAGGTTATAAGGATGGTGTGTGGATTATGAAAGGTTTATAGACATTTTTTAGTGGTTTTAGCTTTTTTTCTTTTAATGAGAAAAATTTACACTATGCTATTGAATTGGATGCAGGCACTCCCGTGAGAGTTTAGTCTGAAATAGTCCGTCATTTGTTTCTGTTGCCACAGAGAAAGCATCTCTTACTGATTTTAGTTTTGGGTTGGTTTCAATTGATTGATTGATTTTTCATTGTGGGTCTTGTTTTCCTGTTTCTTTGTATGCCTAGGATTTTTAATACATTTTTTTTTTTAATGTAGACATTATGAATGTTACTTTTTTGGGTGTTGGGTATTTTTGTAGTCTATATATTTTTGATCTTTGGGACACAGTTATTACTTTGTTGTTGTTCAATTCTTTGGGTCTTGCTTTTAAGATTTGTGAGGCATGGCCATAGTCATATTTAGTCTAGACTTAACTGTTTTGCACTACATGGCCCTCTGTGTACTCTACTCAAAGCCCATTGATTTATGAGGTTTCCTAGTTGGGCTGATGGGAACAGGCATTGTTCTTGGCCCTGTGTGATGTCCAAGTTTTGTTCCATCTAATCCTTCAGGTGTTTCTTTACTCAACCATGGTCTGAGGGTAGATTCAGTTCCCTACTGAGAATGTGAGGGGGAGCCTCTATAGAACTCTGGAATTCGCGTCCTGTAAGACTGCCCTGAAAAGTCTAACTGCTTGGCCTCCCCAGATTCTCAGCTCCATTTCTTCTCTCAGGACATCACTACACTGTGCATGGGTCCTCCTCTTCATGCATTGTGTCCCAGAAACTTTCCAGGCCATTAGCTGGGGCAGTTGTAGGCTCACCTTGTTTGTTTCCCACTTCTCATGGATCACTGTTTTTTGTCTGATGTTCAATATCTTGAGCACTGTAGTTTCACACCTTGTGTCCCATTTATAATTGTTTCAGGTGGGGGAGTAAATCTAGTTTCAGTCACTCCAAAACTTAGTGATTTTATCTATAATCATAGAAGTTCAAGCAATTCATAATTTTAAAAGATGCCTTTTTATTTAAAAAGATATACTAAATGCTGGCTCAAGAGATATAAGGCAGTTAAAACACTAAGTTTGTGGGCAGTTAAATAAATGTGTGCGCCTTTGTGTATAGTATACACACCCATAAAATTCATTGCTCTGGTTAAATATTGTAACTGCTAGTACTCTGGATGGTATATTCATTGTAGCAAAATCATCTGTGGAAACACATACCCTCTCTGGGTTCCCTCTTTACTTTTCATTTAGCGATGTTTACCCAAGATGATATATTTGGACATTTAGGTGTGTCAGGCTCCTATATATAACCAAAGACAAAGCAGAATAAGAACAACAAACCTTTGTAACTGTCTTTTCTTTGGTTGTACCACCATTCTTTATAATCTATCTCTAAGTAGCAAAATTTTCTGTTTGTTTGTATAAAAAAGACCACAATCTAAACTATTAGAGAGTCTTTAAATCTAAATGGAAGTCTCAACATGGGCTGCAAAAGTCAGATTAAGTCTTGGAAAAAACCTGAGTCAGGTAAAGAAAATGAGAAAAAGAGGATACAAACACATTTTTAGTTTAAATGAGCTGAACTCTTAAATAATAAGAATGTGTAGTTTCTACTTAGAAGTAGATTTGGCTCTTCACTTTTGTTTTAATCAGAAATTATATTGTTTATAAGAGAAAATTGACATGATTCAAAACACACGGTGAAGTTAGTAAAATGGTTTGTTTTTACTGAAAATGCCTGGTGAGCTGATGGGGTGTTACTGAATACATGTATTTCTGCTATATTCAGTTATTCATATCTGAAGTTCAACTAACCACTAAACTTACATTATGGTAAACAGTCACTAACATTCGCCTTGAGGCAGTTTCTTAAAATACAGACAGGATGGTTGGAGAGTGTTAATTTATTCCTTGAAAGACTTGATTTGAATACTAACTCTGGATGTAAATGTCACAGTTTATAATCTTCAAGAGTTACAGTGATTATTTCATCAGTACAATAGTTGAATAATCATAACATTTTTTTCATTATAGAAGAGAACAGATGATCATTAGCCAGCCATAAGTACCAGTATCTATACTGATGTTAGTGGTTTTGTGGGCTCTTGGTTCTTGAATTTGGCAAAGAAATAATTCAGAGGCAAAAACTCTAATGTAGAAGTTTATTTAGCATGCAAACTAAAAGTACACAGAAAGAGAAGATTTAAGTGGGCTGCTCAGATGGCTGCCTTGGCCTTTTATAAAGAAAGTCACAGAGGCAGAAGAATTGAGCCAGCTGGATTGCATGGACTCAGGAAACAAGTCACAGAGGCAAAAGTAGTGCTCTAGGTATACTTAGGAGAAAGAAATCAAGGATACACGTCTGAGGAAAGAAGGCGGGAGAGAAGGATATAAGCATGCTCTAGAGACAGAGAGAACACACACTGGATCCTTTGTCTTGAACGTTTTTATCTGTTTTCTAAAGGCAGGAATTTTAGGGGCTGTCTCATGGAAGAAGCTCAATGAACTATTATCAATCAGACTAGTCATCAGCTTTTCCAGGTGCGTCCTTCAATATGCTAATTCATCAAAATGAGTACATAGGGTCAAGATTGTGGTCTTGGCTGATTGTTTGGAGCTAGGGTAGGGGTAATTGGTCATTGCATCTGGTCCTGGTGGCAGCCTTGGTGCCACTTTGTCTACTTTTACTGCTCTTCTTGGCCTGGAGCTGAAACACAGCTAAGGCTTAGGTGTTATCTCTAGTTTGACCAAAACTGTCTCTGTGGTCAATAGATCTGAGGCTTTGTTCCTAAGATTATTTGGTGCTGATCAGAACTTCATTGTTCTCAAGGCTGAATGCTTAAGGGAGGAGTCTGCAAGGGAAAAGGAGGCAGGTGAGTCAGGGTGCTGAATGAGGCTGGTTTGAATCGGCTGTCTCCGTTTCCCAATTCCACTTGCCAAGGAATTTTCCTGGCTTTTTCCTATGCTACCTCAGTCCTAGTCTCAGACATAATCTAAATTAATTATTTTCATTATAATAAATATGCTGTTTATAATTAGATGTTAATTACTAAATAACATGGTTTTCAAGTTTTGATCTCTGATATTTGACTTCATGCAATTACAAAGATATATGCTAAATAAATGATAACTCTTTAAAAAAGTTATTTATTTTTAGAGAGTGGGGAAGGGAGGGAGAAAAAGGGAGAGAAATATCCATGTGAAACAGAAACATCAATTAGTTGCTTCTCATACATACTATGACTGAGGACCAAGCCCACAACCTAGGCATGTGTCCTGACCAGGGATCAAACCAATGAGCTTGCATTTTGTGGAATGATGCCCAACCACCTGAGCCACACCGGTCAGGGAATGACTCACTTTCTTAAAATAATTCATTAAAATGGCATTTGAAAATAAGGTTTTAAAGGCATATCCAAACTGTCCAGCCAAGATGGAGGCATAGGTAGACATGCTGCGTCTCCCTCCACAAATAAGAAGGAACACATGTACCTTAAAACTGGGAACAACCAGAAGTTCAGAAAATTGAGCTGCATGGAATTCCAACAAATAAAGATATAAAGAAGAAATACTGCAGACAGGTAGGAGGGGTGGAGCTGGACAGAGAGGACAAGGTTTGGCGGCACAGTGGTGGTGGGATGGTGGCTGTGGCTTGCCAGTGGAAACCATAGTCACATATTTAAAAAGAATAGGGATACCTGGGAAGCACTCCCAGCACCAGACCAGACCATGAGGCTCATGGTTCCAGTGCTGGGAGAGAAAATAAAGCCTCATTTTTTCTGACTGTGAAAACCATTGGGGGTTGGGGAGATGGAAGAAACTGCTGGTCTCTCAGCAGAGTCTGTTTAGAGGGTTCCCATGATCCTGGAACATCCACAGATCCACCCACTATGAGATCCACAGCCAGGGCAACAGCTAGAGAGGTGTCAGTCCCTTATGGGAAGGAGGAGAAATGCCTAGAAAAGGAGCAAGTGCTAAGCAAGTAGCATTGTTCTCTCTCAAACCCCTACTCCACATACAGCACTACAATCTGGTGAAACAGGCTGCCCTATACTGACCAATGTCTATGGCTCTGTCCCCTTACAATGTAACAGGTACAACAGGTCCACCTAAGACACAGAAGCCTGTCAAGTTGAGGAGGAAGAGAAATATGGCCCAAAAGAAGGAACAGATCAAGGTTCCAGTGGGAGAACTAAGAAATAAGGAGATAGCCTACCTAACGGATGCAGAATTCAAAACTCTGGTGATAAAGACTTGACAGATATGCTTAAGGACTGCAAACCTAGAAGTGAAGAAGGGAAGGCTAAGTGAAATGAAGGAAAATCCACATGAAACCAATGGTGAACAGAGGAAATTGGGGTTCAAATAAATGATTTGGAACATAAGGAAGAAATAAACAGTTAACCAGTATAGAAGAGGAAACAAGAATTGAAGAAAACGAGGAGAGGCTTAGGAACTTCTAGGACAAGTTTAAATGTGTGAATATCCAATCATAGGGGTGCCAGAAGGAGATGGGGAAGAAGAAATTGAACACTTACATGAAAAAATAATGAAGGAAAATGTCCCTAATTTGGCAAAGAAAATAGACATACAAGTCCAGGAAGCACAGAGTCCCTAACAAGCTGGACCCAAAGAGAACCACACCAAGACACATTATAATTAAAATGCCAAAGGTTAAAGATAAAGAGAGAATCTTAAAAGCAGCAAGAGAAAAGAGGAGAGTTACCTATAAAGGAGTTCTCATAATATTACCAGCTGATTTCTCAAAAAAGGCTTTGCAGGCAGGAGGTATTCAAAGTGATGAAAAGCAAAGACCTATGACCAAAATTACTCTATCCAGCAAAGTTATCATTTAGAATGGGAGGGAAAATAAAGTGCTTCTCAGACAAGGTAAAACTAAAGAAGTTCATCATCACCAAGCCATTATTTTATGAAGTATTAAAGGGACTTATTTCAGAAAAGGGAGGTCAAAACTATGAGTATTAAAGTGACAACAAACTCACAACTCTCAACAACAGAACCAAAAACAAAAACAAAAACAAACTAAGCGAACAGTCAGAATTATAGGTATGGAGATCATTTGAAGTGTTATCAGCTGGGAGAGGGAAAGGGGAGAAATGGGGAAATGGTGCAGGGATTAGGAAACATAATTGATGGGTATAAGATAGGGGGAAATTAAGAATAATATAGGAAAGGGTGAAGTCAGGAAATTTATATGCACAACCCATGGACATGAACTAAAGGGGCTGGGATTGCTGGAGGAAAAGAGGGTCCTGGGTGGAGGAGAGCAAAGGGAAAATAAATTGGGATGACATAATCAATAAAATATACTTAAAACTATATCCAACTTAAGGCAAAGGCTTTATTTTCAGTGTTTCTTATGCTAATGAAAGTTTGACTGTCTGAATTATCTTAGATATTAAAATAAATCACTTCTCTATGACCTACTTTGAAAGCTCATTTTACTAGATTAAAATTATTTAAACCAGGTATGTATCTAAAAAGATTTTTCTCAAAGTGATGTCCTCCAGATCAGCTGTATCAGTATCACTTGTGATACCTGTTAAGCGATGCAAATTCTACAGGCCTACCTCAGACCTACCGAATCAGAAACTTTGATGATGGAAAGCCCAGTCACATGTGTTTTACCAAGCTAAGGTAATTCTGATCTTTGCTAAAGTGAAGCACCTGTGATCTGAAAGAATGCCTCTCAGATTGCAAACAGATGGCAGAAAACTGCCTTTCACAAGAATTTCCCCCAATGTTTAT
This sequence comes from Noctilio leporinus, assembly GCA_004026585.1. Taxonomy (NCBI): domain Eukaryota; kingdom Metazoa; phylum Chordata; class Mammalia; order Chiroptera; family Noctilionidae; genus Noctilio; species Noctilio leporinus. Next base: position 27,604 of record PVIW01004751.1, on the reverse strand, counting down.
TCACATCTCTAAAACTCCTGTCATAAGTCTGGTTTTGAAATGTTCTTTGAGGCTAATTAGGATTTAAACGTACTTAAAGTGAAGAAGTGCAGCCTCTTCAAAACATTTTTTCAATTTAATGCCAAAATGATCATTTCATTGCTTTAGATGAAAGTAACTAATTTGTCTTATGATTTCCAAACTGTGACTAACTCAAGTTAACCAGAGAGTTTTATCTAATTGGATCAATTCTTGATGGATAAACTCACCAGAACTAATTTGAAAGCAGAGATTTACTTTTTCATTTGTCTTTCTCCACCCACAAAAGGAGACAGGACTATCTGCCTACAGTTATTGCTTTCATCTATATGGTTTCTAGCTTGCATTTACTCTCATGAACACACTTAGATTTGCTTCCATGTAGGTTTGCTTCAACAAAGATTAGCTTCCATGTCTTTAATTGTTACAAGCTAGAAGACTGGAAGTTAGGTCTTAGCTCTACGAGAGCCTAAACTGATAGCAGGCTATTGGCATACCTCACTTTATTGAGCTCCACTTTATTGCAATTCACAGATGTTGCTATTAAATTTTTTTTTTTTTTTTTTACAAATTGAAGGCAAGACCCTCCACAAGCAAAGAGATTATGACCCATTTTATTTCTAGGCTCATTTTATTGTGGTGTCCAAGGTGTATGCCTGTATTTCAAAGCTAGGAAGAGGAAAATGTTACCCTCCTATCTGTCAGGGGAAAAGAAAGACATTTGAAAGGTGAGTTTGAGAATTTTCCTTCCCTTGTTGGACCAAAATTTCTTAAATTAAATGCTGTGTCACCTTAAAGAGTTGGTAGTAGTATGAAAATTTATGGCTGTGCACAGTAATAGAAAGTCATTGCTTGTGATGAGAAATTTCACCTGTGAGTGGCAATGAAGGATATTTGCTCTCTTTGAAACTTGCAATGAGTGTTGGATATTAATATTATGATATTTAATCTGACATTTAGGCAGTTGTCATGCTCTTTATTCTTACTTAGATGGCCTCATGGGATTCATCATCTGATAAGCAATGAAAGTTAGTGGTGGCTAAATCTTAGCATAAATTTCAGACATGTCTACGATTCTTGTAGTTAGGGATAGATGGTGTGTTCAGATAGCTTCTGAAAAATGGGTTAATTTTGGTAGCCTTTCACCTTCTGGACCAACCATCCCAAAGTAGCCAGTGCTGGCCTGCGAACCCACAAGTCGCTGGTTCGATTCCCAGTCAGGGCACATAACCAGGTCCCCTGCTGGAAGCAGGTGAAAGGCAACCATACATTGATGTTTCTTTCCCTTTCTTCCTCACTCCCTGTTCTTCTTTCTAAAAATAATAAAATCTTTAAAAATTAAAAAATAATCAAACAAAAAATAAAGCAACAAGGTTGAAAAAGCAAATCCCTGGGAGATAATGATCAAGTAATTTTTTTTCATAATGATTTCATGTGTGATCCTCACTGAATGCCTTGCTAGTATGTGTGTATTTAGGGTTTAATTAAATCCTAATAAAGCCATCAATTATGGCTTCTAGTCAATTTGCCAATGGCAATACAATTTTTATGGGTCTGGAGAGCTATATAGATTTTGGATTATACATTTGCATAGCTGTATGTAGCTCTCCATCTCCCAATTTCACCTGTCAGAGGCAGCTGTTTCCAACTGTTTTAGCTCTTTTGCTCAGGATTTTTGGGATTTTTTTCCTCCTAAATGATCTGTACATATCATTACTACTTATCCTCACCCTAATTTGGGAGCATTATCCCTGACTTTTTAGTAGGAATGTGAAGAATTTTTAGCCTACTCATTTCCCTATCCCAACCCACATATGTCCCTTTTCTTTTACTTCAAATATAGCTATGCTATAACTTTGGTTAAATGAAATTTTAATGTTTGTATTATTTTGACTATGTAAATATTGTTCTAAACTGAGCCATATAGTGTTCTATAATTTGATTCTCTTTCTGGGGCCACATTCTTGTTTTCCTAGAGATAATACTTTCCTTTTTTTTTTGCGTAGTTTTCTGGGTATGTGTTACAGAATTTCATCAAAGTTTCTGTTTTGGTTACCTGTTTTGTTACTGTCTCCTTCCCTCTCTCCCTCTTTTTCTTCCTTCCTTTCTAAAAATGAGCTTTATTGAAATATAGTTCACACATTATGCAAGTCATCTATTTAAAATGTACAGTTTAGTGGTTTTTAGTATGTTCATAGGTATGTCAATTACAGATATGTGACCACAATCAATTTGAGAACATTTTTATCACCTAAAACTTATCTTTTGATATTGTTGTCCTTTCCTGAAGTTTCCTACCATGAGCAGATGCTAAAATATATTTCCCCATGACTTCATCCCACTTGGAGAGCCACTGCTATAGACTCAATCTCAATCTATTACTATGAGTATTAGTTTTCTAAAATAAATATGCTCATGTCAGTGACAACAGAGCATTTCAGTGATCTCTGGTCATATATGGGTTGGCATCCAAAGTTCTTGGCATGTCCTGGGCAGGCATAAAATAACAGAAATCAGTTTGCCTTTGGTTGGCTAAGACCTCATCCCTGCATCCCCTGGGGGTGGTAGTCAGACCCTTGTTTTCTTCTGCCTCAGAGGACTTTGGGGTTGTGGATAGCTAGCCTCTTAGGGGAGAGACTATGTGGGGTGATAACCAACCATCTGTGCCATCCAGCAGAGGCCACAGACATTAGTGAGGCCATTCTACATCATTTAGCCCTGGCAGACCCAATGCACCCCAGATCACAGTCATGAGAAATAATTTGTCTATTTTAAGTACTAAGGTTTGAGGTAGTTTGTTCTGTATCAGAAATTGATAACGTATCATAACCTCTATTGCTTACTTTTGTTATATGAGATATTGTTCATATTCTCTTCATTTCATGTGCTACCTCTCTGGACTCAATTTCTTTATCAATAAAGTGGGTTGTTGGGAGGATTAAATAAGAATGCATGAAAGGTACTTCATATTGTTCCTAATGTATGGTAAGGTCTCATTAAACATGAGCAATTCCATCTAGCTTGCAATATTCATAAAGGTACTCATAGATTAACTTAGTACTCTGACCCTATTTCTCCATAAACTTTTGTAAGATTTTGTAAATGTTCTACTGCTGGATTTTCAGGAGTGTCTAGATTTCAGGGTTGGTGATGTACTCTGTCTTCATTAGCATTTATAAAATGTTTTGTTTGTATATCTCTTTCCCTCCACAGGCCATGGATTCCCTAGGGCTGAGACTAGTAACAGCTGTGTTAATATTAGCTAGCATCAGCCCTGGCCATTGTAGCTCAGCTGGTTGGAGTGTTGTACTATGAAGTGAAAGGTTACAGGTTCAATCCCTGGTCAGGACACATGTTTAGGCTGTGAATCTGGTCAGGGTGTGTGGAAAGGCAACTGATTGACATTTCCCTCTTGCATCAGTGCTCTCTCTCTCTCTCTCTCTCTCTCTCTCTCTCTCTCTCCCTCCCCACTCTCCCCCCTCTCTAAAATGAATAAGCATATCCTCAGGTGAGGATAAAGCTATATTATCTAGCATGGTTTCTGACATGCCATCGAGTAGACAATGTGTCCATTGAATGACTAGAGCCAGCAGACATTAAATAAAAGCTCCAGAATCTGCTTGCTTTTGGTAAGACCCTTCCCATCCCAGCATTCACCATGTTGGCAGCTGGGGCCTCTACCTTGGGGCTATCAGTATCCCTCTCATTGACTGTTTATCCCTGTTTATGATCTCCATAAAGCTAAAATCATAGAAGGCCTTTGAGTTTGTGATCCCTCTGGGCCCATCAAACATGAAAGCTCAGTGACATCTCTTTTACCTTATGGTAAAAGCCATCATCATATCTCATTTGGAGGAAGTCATCTAATATAGAGGAACATAAAGTGACATCTGAAATCAAACAGGAGGTATAGATGGGACCATGGGTAGGAACTAGGTTTCTGGATCTGTTGATATTGTTGTCCTTTCCTGAAGTTTCCTACTGTGAGCAGATGCTAAAATATATCTCCCCATGACTTCATCCCACTTGGAGAGCCACTGCTATAGACTCAATCTCAATCTATTACTATGAGTATTAGTTTTCTAAAATAAATATGCTCATGTCAGTGACAACAGAGCATTTCAGTGATCTCTGGTCATATATGGGTTGGCATCCAAAATTCTTGGCATGTCCTGGGCAGGCATAAAATAACAGAAATCATCTAAAGATGATTAATATAGATAAATTATCTGATGCTCTATCCTGCGTCTCCTTGACTTACAACTGAGTCCATTTGGTGCTATTTTGGCTGGTCCTTGTGCATTCTGACAGCTTCCATTTTCAGTCCTGTGTGTTTGCTTCTCTTCCTGGGAGTTTTCTCTATATCTGTGTGAGGCTGTCCAGAAGCTGGGGATTTAACTTTCCCAGAAGCAACTCCTCACTATTGAGAGACAGGAGTCAGAGAATGCATTCTCCTGCTTTTCCATCCTTTGGAGACATACTTCTGATCTATATGACAGCTCAATGAGTCCCAAAGGAGACTGAGTCCCAGTTGCCTATGGCAATAGCCTCTCCTTAACACACATCTTTTGGTTTTTCTTTCTCTGTGTCTCATTTTTCTCATTCCCTCAATTGTGCTTCCTGAAATCACATTCTAAACAAATGACCTGTGCTCAATTTGCCTGCTCAGGACCTGCTGCCCACACCAGGACAGCATTTGCCTCATCTTTTTCAAAAGAGCATTTAAGGCAGAAGTAAGAGTACTATATTTTGCTTCAATCAAGCATGTAAATTATTGGCTTTGTTCATAATAGAGAAGAATAACTGGCAATATCATGTCAGATTTTCACAACATTTCATGGATTTCATAACTCTAGAGAAATCCCAGGATGGCAGATATGTTCATTTGTTTTCTGGATCCCCTCCAAACCTGTCTGTACATTATACCAGATATCCTGCCCATATGAGAAAACAAGCTAAAAACTACCTCAATGGAACAGAGTTAAGAAATACTTTGTATTGAAAATGACTGCAATTGACTATTGAGTAAAAAAATATCTATCCTTATTGCCTTGAACACAGTGGGTACTAATATATTTTTGCAGAATTATGCTCCAATTATGGAGACGAGATATGCACTTAGTGGTTAACCACTTCTTAAAGGTTTTATTTAAGAATAGTAATTAACAGAATAGGCAATAAATGCTTAAAGTCATTCCTATGGGGTCTGGAGCCTGGAGTGAGTAGAAGAAAATTATACAATGGTTAAAAATGATCTAGTCTCTTGATTTTATAGATTCTGAAACAAAGGACATTCTTGCTGAGTCCCTTTTCTTAGTTAAATATACTTATATGATTTAATCTAGTTATGATCAGTATTTAGTGCTGTAGTTAGAGCATAAATCCAATCAAAGGGGTGGGATCTTACAAGGATTAGTAGCCTACTATCTATATTTTCAGTTGTTTTTTAAAGTAACTACTTATTCTTACACTTCATGTGGGGTCCCCTAATAAATCAGGGAAATGCCAGAACTGGATATTAATGTCTTAATAGTTTTCTCCAAGTATTGACTCATCAGCAGAAAATAAATAAAAAATAAAAAGGGGCAAAGAAGGGGAGCAGCTTAGACAAGAACCTAGTATAAAGGAACCATGGACATGGACAACAGGTGGGATTGACTTTGGGGGGAAAGGGTGGGTGGGGAGGGGGACAGAGGGGAGAAAAAAAGGGATGGATGTAATACAACAACAATAAAATTAAAAGAAAAAAAATAAATTAAAAATAAAAAGGCATCCTTTTTTCCCCTATATATGTACTCTTATTCCAATAGGATAGTAAGTTTGAATGTCCTGAAATACGGAAGAATTTCAGAGGCAAAGAGGGAAAGGAATTAGAGGGGAAAATTCTGGAATTTGGAGAGCTTTGTGACTTGGCTAGAGTAGGGTATAATAGAATAACTTGTTCCATGTCCATACCAAATCAAATCAGGCTGTCTGCTGCTGCTGCTGTCCATTGTTGGTGAAAGGTTCAGTATCAGTTTTCATATAATTTCCCTTGAGCTGAGCCTAGGGCTTCTATCCAGGATAAAGAAGGAAGAGATCTCTGACCAGGCCCATCTTATGCACCACTGAGACCATTCCCTGGGGCCATTTATAGATTAGCTCTCCTGGTGTTGTCTATACCAAGCTTGCCTGTGGGTCCCAAAGCTGTGGCACTGAGTCATAGATTTCAACATAACCACTGTCATCTGAGATCTGTTATCTACAAGGTGCTTCTATCTCCATGTCTGGCAACCAGTTCTAATCTAGGGGGAACATAAGGCTGAATATTAGATGCTAGGGCTGGCTATCTTCCTAGAATGAGGTCTGGGGAGGAAAAGAATACATTTTAATTTTTTGCCAATGACTTGATAGTAGGATAAAAATACAGTAAAACATCCATTCATGTCTTCATATCTTCAGAGTGGGAGCCTCTTTTGGCAGAATAATTGAGGGTAATTGTAATGGGGACAGATTATAGAAAATCCTTGATTACCACAGTACAAAAAACTTTGCCTCAGTATCTGGACTTTTTCCTAAAATGAATGTGTTGCATTTTGAATAGGGGATTGCTGTAATGAAATCAATGTTTCAGAAGGTTTTAACATGGTGATGTTCAGGACAAATTAGAGGGGAGAGAAAGGATGAAGTTTACCAGATAAGAAGTTTTATAGTAAGTCTTGACAAACATCTGATGGCTGGCAATATGATTAGAAAGAAATCAAGGAATGTTCGATGGATGGAATACTATTTACCTACTACTGACTCTGTCAAAGGCAAATGGTGAATAATACCTAGAAGGTCCTTATTGTCATGGAAGAAAGATAAATGTTACACAAATCACAAATAAATGAATGCAAATTTTGAATGGTGACACATGCTCCAACAAAAATAAAAGAAGATGATTCAATAGCAGGTAACTGGGGAATAGATAAAGATTTCTGCTTTGTATCGGTTGGTTAGCAGAGGTCTTTCAGAGGAGGTAACCTTTGAGCTATAAGCCACTGTCCTCCTCTTGCATCTTCCTTCTCCTGTTACGGATGAACTCCTGCGCATGAAGGCATGCTGTTAGCATCCTTCACCAGAGCACTTTGCACACTAAGTTATGAACATGCATTGGCTTGTATGTATAACTCACTATTATGAGGACAAGAACTGATCATATTTATTACCATCGCACCTAGAACTGTACTTGGTACATCATAGACATTCAGTAAAGATTTGCTGAATGAGTAAATGAATGAGTAATTTAAGTGACCAAGAGAAAGAGTCTAAAGAGAATGCAACAGTGGGTAAAGGATGAAGCTTTAAGCAACCCACATAGTTGGGGATGGGGACAGAAAGAAGAGGCCAATGAGGGGAGTTTGGCACTTACTTTCTGTGATCCTTGACCAGTTAGCATATCAGTCTGTGCATTCCATCTGTCTGGACTTGAGCTTTCTATGTGGTAGCCACTAGCCACATGGTGGCTATTGAGCATTTGAAATGTGACCAGTCCTCGTTGAGATAATGCCGTGAGTATAAAAATACATATTAGATCTCAAAGGTTTCGTTTTTAAAAAAGGATATAAGATATCTATTGAATACTTTTTGGTTGACAGTATCTAAAGATACTTAGGTTAAATACCACTCTTAATTTTTACTTTCCTGAATGGCACTAAAATTTTGAAATTAATACTTGACTCACATTATATTTCTCTTGCACATTACTGGTCAATAGCCTATGCTACATAGATTAGTTTGATATTAGTTGATCATTTCTGAAATGAATGGTGCAAAGAAGAGTGACAATTGTCATTTTATTTACTGCTCAGCAATATAAATATCTCTGTACATTAAAAATAATGGGGCCAGCTCTGGCTGGTGGCACAGTGGATAAGGCACAGGCCTGAGAACTCAAAGGTTGCTGGTTCGATTCCTAGCCAGGGCATATAACCAGGTTGCAAGCCAGGTCTCCAGTTAGGTCTCCAGCCAGGTCTCTAGCCAGGTCCATAGCTGGAGGCAGGTGAAAGGCAACCATACATTGATGTTTCTCTCCCTCTCTGTCTGTCTCCCTTCCCCTCTCTCTAGAAATAATAAATAAAATTTAAAAAAATTAATGGGGCCAGATATGGGAGATGTAACATAAATTTTATAGTGAAGAAAATATGTCCCAGTGAAAAATATTTGGGAAGTACTGGATTCATTTTTTAAATTTATCACCTTAATTAGAAAGCAACTTTCACATTTTGGGAAAAACTTATACTTTTATCCTAAAAAGTCCCTTTTCTAATTTTATTTCTGTTTTATTCCTACTCTCTGATGTTCTGCTATAGGGTAACAACTGTATGACTTATTTTTATTTTTTTATTGGTGGAGTACAGTCCCCAAAGACTCAGTGAATGGTGCCCCAGGAGCCTATCTTATCCTGTGCTCACAAGAGTGATAGCAATATAAAGACTCTTAAAGAAGAAAAGCAGGTGTTGTTAGTTAAACATTCTGTCTGTATCCTACCAATAACTTTTGAAGATTGAGCTCATAGTGCCCGGATGTTAAAATTCTTTCACTGATCCCAAATTATGAATGCTCCATGTTGCTTTAATCCAATCCCTTGCAATGGCTTTATTAGATGAAACACCCTGTTGAGCATCTGAAGAGCAGTGGGATTATCACATTTCCCTTTGAAAATCCAGTAAAGACAAAATAAATGGTTAACAAAACAGAGCAAATTCAGTTTGCAGGTGTTCATAGGCAGTGCAACCCTTGGTAGAATCTGTATCTCTATTCTTTCATTGTGAAACTCCTTTTACACAGACTGAAGATATTCTTGGGGAAAAAGAAATCAAGGGGCAAAAGTTACTTTCCTCTTTTTTTGATGTGTTACTAATTGCATTGTGTAGACCGCAGAGACAGTGGGTAAGAAATCTGAAAACTTTGTTTTGTTAAGATTCACTTTTGACTACACCCTGGGTGTACCAATAACTGTTCCTCATCATCTGTATCTCCTAGTGTGTTGACTCTCAACAATTGATTTTTTTCTTGGCAAATCTAATTAACTATTTGAAGTATTTCATCAAGCAGTACCCAGGTACTATATACATTTGCTGGGTGGCTCCTAGAGATTCTCTTATAAACTACGTTACATCCCAGCACTCTAAAAGTTTTTGTCTGCCAGAGCAATTTGAATTTTGTGATTAGTGTCTGCTGGAAATCATAATTCAATAAAGACTAACTCATTTAAAAATGTTTCACACTGGGCATGCATTAGGTAACTTGGGAAACAGGAGACACAGAAAAACATACCAGCATTCAGGTCTACACAGGAAATTGGAGTGGTAGTGAACAATATAAAGGAGCCTTTTTGTATTTTTTAAGAAGCTCTAGCTAGATTAGGAGTGTGTGCATGAACATACATGTGCATGTACATACACACGCACATACACACACACACAATTTAAATCAGTGCACACAGTAGTCTTTTACTCCTGTAAAATACTAGTGTTTTTCTACTAACCCCCAAATGCAAGCTGGTGGGTATAAAAAGAGCCTCTTTCAACATTTAAAATAATAATAAATAAGGGCCCCTGCTTATTTCTTTATGTAATGCTTGTATGACTCTGGCTTCTCCCCTTGAATGAGACTGCATCCATCTCTTGGCCCCCTCTCTTCCTTTTTCTTGTTCCTTTTACGTACATAGGATTATTGCTATAGAAAATATGGTCATGCCATAGGGTAATGTACCTCCTGCTTATGTTTTTTTATTTTACTTTTGTCCCCCAACTACATCTGCAGACTGCAGCTGCTTCAGCCTTTAAAAAAATATATCTGGGCCCTTATGAAAATGTATTTCTTGAACAATGAATTCTTCCTTACAAGATGCTCTCCTTTTTCACTGCTGTTTAGCACAGTCTGCCGTTAGTTTTCCCTGCAGTTTATTGGCTGCCCAAGTTCATCATTTGATATATGTAGGAATATTTAAACATTTTTTACCCAGAGAAATTTGTTTCATCTTTGAAACCATGGGGCTTCCTGCTGTCTTCACAGGACCTCTTCTCTTCCTTCCCTTTTTCTCTGTGCTGCTTATCTGTGTCCACCCTGACATGTTCCTGTTTTAGGATGAGGTATCTCACACTTTTCCATTTGCTTCCTAAACTGCATTCAGAAAATACCATCCCTTGTCCATTTACCCCCCCTTCCACTCTATTCCAAACCTCTTCACCTTTTGCAACCTATCAACAGAGTTGAACCTCCAATACCTCCTTCATTTTTTACCGTTTCAGTATGTTATGTGCTTTCATAAGCCGTAATTTCCTTTGCTGTTAAAATTAGACCCAATGCCTAGAGAGATTATGAAGTTTTTCCTGAAATGTGGAAAAATAAAATATATATATATTGTTTTGGTTAGTTTTCCTCTTTTGTCCTCTAAACATTATTAGATATTTGAAAAATAAGAGGGACCCATCCTGATTTGATAAAGAGAAAGCTGCAGCCTCATGTAAATAAAAAGAGAGCTAGATTATGGTTGATAACTCATCATATAAAGAGACATATTTTTGTATGTATCAGACCAAATCAACTTTGGTGTGTGATTTTGTAGTTATACTTAACAATCAAAGGTTTAAAAACAGTGGTGGAGACTGGTTAGTGCTTATTTCTCCTTGAAGATTCAAGAGTGTGTAAAACCAAACTATTGATTGCCCTGTAATGGTTGTATGGTATTTCTTGTAAATCCTTTAAAAAGAAGAATTAAACTGAGAAAGAAGCCTTAGGTTGTTATTTTCTGATTAGTATTGAGGCCCTTGCTAACATATAAGCTTCTTGTCAGTTAATATTTTTATGGAGAACTTTTGGTGCCTTTTCTTTTAAAGAATAATATAGAGAAAGCAGTTGGCATGTTGACATTAAGCTGTATTGAGGAAAGTGGGTCCCTACTCCCCACATCTGTTCAGTGTTTCTGTTGCCTTTCATTTTCTAAAGTGTTACATATGGAATACATATGTCTTTCTGTTCCAGTACCACAGGAAAAAAAAAAAAAAAACAAAACAAAAAGGAAAGAAATAAAAAGAAAAATCACAAAGAAATCAATAAACACCTGTTATTCCCAGATCTGCAGTTATTTGGGCTCAGAAGTGCCTCCAGGCAAAGTTAGAACAAAAATCCTAGAATGTCTATATATGTCTTCATAGATTTCTTAGCCTGTATGAGTTTTTTAAATTTTATTTTATATTTATTTCATTTTGTTCCATCTTATTTTATCCCAGAGTGGACCCTTCACCTTCTGTTATTTTACAGCCCTGGATTTGTTCTCTCCAATGTATATTTCCTCTTTCTTCATACGCCATATTTTGTATTCAGCAAAGTGGAGTTTTCTTTTTCTTTTTTCAGACGGCTCAAGAATGCAGGCTTGCTTTAACTCTAACCAGTTTCACAGCAGGTTTCCTACATTAGATTGCCCCCTGCTGCTTCTGAAACATTAAAAATAAAGCTAGAAATAAAATATGTTTGAGGACCTATTATTATTAAAGTATGTATTCAGTGAAATATATTGGAACCTAATCATTTGAAAATAGATTCAAACATAAGTAATAATTGGTAAATACTTTGGCATGTCATATTGAGATTTTAAACTGCATATATGTGCATGCACGTGTGCATATGATTCACACATTGTCCCTTTCCGTTGAGAGTTACCTAGGATTTAGAGGGCATCCATTTAAATAAGGATGAATCATATGGTATGCTTTTTCCTTTGTCTGTGATAGGCAGTGCACTTCCCATAAGCATGTTCTCATTCTTACTGTACAGCACACTTTCTTAAAAAAAATTATACTTTTCCTTAAGGGTAGAAACCATAGCTTGTTTGCTTTTGTGTCTTTAGTCCAGTGCCTGACACATTAAAGATACTGTTTGTTAATTTCACTTAGGTTTAGTCCTTTGGCAAAGAGAATAAGATCATTTAATTTTAATTCATCAAATTAATTTTATTTGGCTTCAGATTCAGAAGAATAAATAATTAGTGGCTTGATTTTTTGGCTATCAGAATTTTAGTTCTTTTTATTGCTTTTTCTTTCCCAGCTCACATTTTATATATAGATTTGCCCTTCTCTCCTGAGTATTCCTCCCCTACGTACCCTACATATATTTCTAGGATACCCCATTGAATACTTTGGCTACTAGAAATTGCCTGGATTCTCTGCAAAACCTATAATTGACTTGAGGGCAGGAATCTTGTCTGATTTGTTTCTACATCCCCAGCATCTATCCCAGTAACATCAAATTGTTATTAAGTAGTTGACATTGAATTGGGATTCAGATGTTCTCCAAAGAAAACATGTATTTAAAATAGGGAAACATAATAAAAATGGAGGTAAAATATTAGAGATGGTGTCTAGTTTTATGGGTGATCCAACTAAATCAAAGGATTGCAATAAGGCATAAAATCACTGTGTTGCCAAAGGCAAAGATGGGATGATAGTGGACTGAAAATATGAAGTTAATTATTGTTGACTGTCCTAATCTCTATTCTCTTTTCCCACCTGTAATCATTAGAGCACCTCTACATACATCAAGGATTTCTTCTCTTTCTCCTCAATGATTGAACCCCACTGGATCTGATATTCTGATTAACTATTATTATGACCGATAGCTTGATTTCAATAGAATTATGAGACCCTAGGTTGGAAGTGAGGGACCTTGGCCCCCTCACTTATATGCATGCTGTTTATTGATAGTGTAACCATACTCTAGACTTTTTGCTTCTCTTTTCATCCCTGGCCTACAAGGGGTGAGTTCCCAGGGTGTATTTATTGGGATAATATGAAGAGACACCAGATCCTTCATACTGGTGTCTAGTTAGCCAAGAAAGGTTCACCCTGTGTGACCCCAGGAATGTCCTCTACCACCTCTGGTTTCAAGTATTTGCAAATGAGGTTAATAAAAACCATGTTTGATTTTACCCTTTTGCTATGTAAATAAAGAAGAGCTTATTAAACAAAATTTCTTTGAGACCTATTTTTTTCCCTTACTGGGCAGAAGTAACTATTTTCCTTAAAATTATTTTTGTTTTTTTAATTTTTAATTTAATTTTTATTGTTGTTATATTACATTCATCTCATTATTTCCTCCTCTAAAAATTACTTTTCTCATATTACCCTTTAAAAAACAAAATTTTAGCATTGTGTAATATGTAGGATTCATAAGTATGTGTCTCTAAAAATGTTCTGTCATTTTGCTTATTTTGAAACTTTATAAAGTGATATCCTAAATTAGGTACTCTCCTATAAGTTATTAGTATTATTTTTTGTGACATTTGTAAATTTATACTTCTAAGATTCATTCATGCTGTTGCATGTAGTTTTTAATTTATTCCTTTTCGCTGTTACAAAATATTTCCTTGAATGAATGTAGCCCAGTTTATTTATGCCCCTGCTGATGGGCAGTTGGGTTGTTTCCGCTTTTGTTATTTCCAATGTTGCTACAAGGAACATTTTTGCACATGTGCAGGAATTTCTTTAGGGTATGTATAAAACACAAGAATTTCTCTGTTGTAAGCCCCAGCTGGCGGCACAGTGGATAAGGCGCTAGCCTGCAAATCGAAAGGTTGCTGGTTCAATTCCCAGCCAGGGCACATAACCAGGTTGCAAGCCAGGTCTCCAGCCAGGTCCTTAGCTGGAGGCAGCCGAGAAAGGCAACCATACATTGATGTCTCTTTCCCTCTCTGCCTCTCTCCTTTCTTCTCTTTCTAAAAGATAATAAATAAAATCTTAAAAAAAAAGAATAAAGAATTTCTCAGTTGTAGAGTATGTTCATTTTCAACTTGGTAATGCCAAATTGTATTCTAAGATAGCACCAATTTGTATTCTCATTAGCAGCATACAATAGTTCTTGTTGTTTCATTTTCTTGTCAGCCCCTAGAACCATCTGACTCCTAAAATTTTGCACATCTTGTGATCCAGAATTGATATATCATTGTGGTTTTAATTTGCATTTTTTATTACTAGTGTGACTGAGAGTATTACATGAATATTGGCCAGTTGTGTTTTCTGTTCTAAAAAATGCCAGTTCATGTTTTTTGCTCATTTTTACCAATAAGTTAATCTGTCTTTTTCTTATCAATTTGTAGAATTTTCTTGTATATGTGGGATACTAACCCTTTATTAGTATGAGTGTTTGAATGAATGCCTTTTTCTATTCAGTGGCTTGCCTTTTTGTTCTTTTATTGTTTTTAAGTTAAATTAAATTTTGTCCCTTTATGGTTTCTTTATGAATAGTAGTTCCTCATTCTAATATATTCTTACATATTAATTTTTTGACTTTTTAGTGCCTTGCTAAAAATTCTTCCCTGTACAGAAGCCATAAAACATCTGCCATATTTTATGGAATTTCAAGAATGAAAGTATTTTTGAAGTTGTGTTTTTCATGATAATATCCTTAATCTACCTGGGAATGGTTTTTGAGTATGGTGTAAGGTAGGGATCCAGCTCATTTTCCACCCCTGACGTGGACAGTCAATTAATCCAACACCATTCATTAAATATGCTATCTTTTCTTTACTGATCTGCAATGCCAGCTGTGTTATCTGTCAACTCTTTGTAAACATGGGGTCTGTTCTAGGTAACTATGTTTCGCTTCACAGGTCTAGTTATCTGCCTTTATGAATTTCCTTTCTCTTTTGTTTTCCAAGGCTAAACAGTTATAGCCTTTGAAAGACAAAATCATTGTTTGCATCACCTTTTGCAAATCTGCCTTGATGTGTATTATGAAAAGAAGTGGTTGAAAAACTGTTGTATTACTGTGTGGTTTAGCAATTGTTTTTAGGCATGTTTTCTTGTGCTTTAATGAAAACATAAGTCATTTTTGTTATACAAATCCTTACATCAATTATCCAGTCTATTGATATTTCAGACTCTTGTTTCTAAGTCTTGAGTGAATTTTTGTTATCATAATTCAGTTTTCTATCTGGCTCTGTTTGAAGTGTTGGATTTTGCTCTATTTTTATAATTCCTATGCAGAAAAACACATAGAAATAATGTTGCTTCCACTAGTGAAAATTCAGTAGGATCTCATTATAATGCTGATGTTGGAGAATAAATGTGAAACCTGCTCTGTTGTGGACTTACTGGGTTATGGTGTGAGAAACGGTGTAGAGGGGAAATTTGGTGGCACATGATTTGATTCATTTCAATCCTTGCAACAGCAAGACCCATTGTGATTGCTTTTGTTTTTAGTATATATGAAACATCATACATACCAAGGACAATAAACTTCAGATTAATTTTTTTGGGAAAGAATTTCTTAGAAATGGAATATTTCATTAAAAGATTAATATGGCAAGTTTCAGGAATGTTTCTCATGTAATAAAAGGCACGTATTTCAGTTCTATAGTAACTTGCATATGTACTTGTATTAATTTCAATAAATCATAACAAAATGGTGACTAAGGGATCCACACATCTCAATGGTCTAATATAATCATAAACTACTCAGTATTGACTCTCTAGCTAAGATAATGTGAACTGGAATTTCATTGATGTATATAGCACTGTTCTCTTAAATCATAGCTGTGTGTGCATAGGTATACCCATACAATTTCAGTAGATTATGGTCTCCATGAACTCTATATACTTCATAGAAATTTATGCACTGATTTTTGTGACTGTACCATTCAACCTGTGAATTGAGTTTAATTATGTTATGCCTGCTTGCTGACAAGAGTTGTTTTTCTTTCAAAATCAGTTTTGTTCCTAATTTTTAAATGAAACATTTGTTATTCTATTTCATTGATATTACAGCCAACCTTGTATTAGGCAAAATGGTCATTTTAAGAAAGGTACCATTAAATGTATGATCTCCTATTTAGAAGCCATCAATATAGAAAACTAATCAATTGCTGGGTGTGAAGAAATCTGGATTTATGTACTTGTTAGATGTGCTGCTGCTCTAGCTTGCAATCCTTTCTCTGTTGGGGACATCCCATCACAGTAAGAAAATCTAGCTGAAGCACTATTTTGAGTTCCTTTTATTTTTATTTTATTTATTTAAAAAATTATTTATCATTTCCAGAGAGAGAGAAAGGGATAGAGGCAGAGAGGGAGAGAAACATCAATGTATAGTTGCCTTTCACCTGCCTTCAGCCAGGCTGGAGACCTGACTTGCAACCTGGTTATGTGCCCTGGCTGGGGAATCGAATTGAGTTCATTTTAAAAGTGAAGGACAAGCCCTGGCTGGTAGCACAGTGGATAAGGTGCCAGTCTGCAAACCCAACAGTCGCTGGTTCAGTCCCCCAGCCAGGGCACATGGCCAGGTTGTAAGCCAGGTCTCCAGCTAGGTCTGTGGCTGGAGGCAGGTGAAAGGCAACCATACATTGATGTTTCCCTCCCTCTCTGCCCCTCTCCCTTCCCTTATCTCTGAAAATAATAAATAAACAAAAAGGTTTAATTAAAAAAAAAATGAAGGACAACATTAGATGCTGCTAAAACGATGTCTGCATTACTTGAAACTCAACTATTATGCCTATTATGTTTCTTCTTAAATTTCTAAGCTTTGCTGAGAGAAAGAATGTAGGTGGAAGAAGAGCCTTTGTGTAAAGTTCAGGAAACAGGAACCCACTCTGGACTGGCATTTCCAGTTCCATGTTTTGATGTCCTTAGTATAGTCAAGAATATGAAGATTCAAACCAGTGTTTGAAAGATGTTGTTCCTGTAGCAGGGGGACTAGTATCTCTTGGAAACTTATTAGAAATTCACACTCTCAGGTCTCAACCAGTCCTGATGAATCAGGGGTCAGGCCCAGGCATCTGCTTTAACAACCCTCCTGATGATTCTGATAAACACAGGATTTGAGACCTCCATATTATTAAATATTTAATCAGTTTTTCCTTTGGAAACACAAATTAAGCACCCTCATGTACATGACTATCTTTCAAGTACTTTTTGTTCCTTTATCATTGGTTAACAATGGAAGAAAAAGTGTTCCCAATTTAGATATAAACATATTAGCATTCCTTTTGTGCCTTTTCTTTTCTGGCTAATTTTGTCTTTGTTCGGTCTCCTGTTGCTTTTAGGTACTATAAAATTTTATTCACATTTGACCTGATCATTTTTGCAACAGCTCAGTTTATTTATTTATTTGGCATGTTTAAATTTTTTATTATTTTAATTTTTTAAAGGCTTTTATTTTATTATTTTTAGAGAGAGGGAAAGGGAGAGAGGCAGAGAGGAAGAGAGACATCCATGTACGGTTGCCTATCACCTGCCTTCAGCTACGGACCTGGCTGGAGACCTGGCTTGCAACCTGGTTACGTGCCCTGGCTGGGAATTGAACCAGCAACCTTTGGGTTCACAGGCAGGCACCTTATCCACTGTCAACTCAGTTTTTTAATGTGAAGTATACTATGCTGAGTGCTTTGGAAATAACAAAGGAGAAAACACAATCATTTTCCTTAGAGAAAGAAGAAAACCTGGTTAGGAGGGCACTGATTCCTTGACTTTAAACTTCTCTACAAATATAATAAAAAGCATAGACAGGAAAGAGCTATCTGAATTGGGGTAGACAAGCTTTTTGCATGAAATTAGTTATGTTTTCTGCATTAAAAATTTCAACAACTGTGATAAGTTACAAGTATAGTGGATTTAAAAGACTGAAATAGTGGTGCCAAAGGGGAGAGAATGGGGTGATAGAAATAAAAAATACATGTAAACATAAAATATACCCTCTTAATCATTTTTAAGGGTATAGTTCAATAGTTTTAAGTATGTTCACATTATTGTGTACACAATCTCCAGAACATTTTCATCTTGTAAAACAGAAATTCTCCATCTATTAAGTAGCAACTCCCCATCTTCCCCTATCCTCAACCCCTGGCAACCACCCTTCTATTTTCAGTCTGTATGAATTTGACTTTTTAATGTATTTTGGTGAATGTAGAATTATATGGTAGTTGTCTTTTTGTGACTGTCTTCCCTCACTTAGCATAATGTCCTGAGATTCATTCATGCTTTATCATGTTAGAATTCCCTTCCTTTTAAAGACTGAATAATATTTCCTTTTATGTATATATCATATTTTGTTCATCCATTCATCTGTTGATAGACACTTGGGTTGCTTCCATCTTTTGACACTTATGAATTATGCTGTTATAAACATGGGTGTGCAAATATCTCTTTCAGGCCCTACTTTCAATTCTTTTGGATATATAGCTAGAAGTGGAATTGTTGGATCATAAGTTGGTTCTTTTAATTTTTTTTAGGAACTTCCATACTGTTTTACATAGCAATTACACCATATTACATTCCCACTAACAGTGTACAAGTGTCTCAATTTCTTCACAACTTTGACAATGTTTGTTATTTTCAATCTCTTTCTTTCCTTCTTCCTCTCCCTCTCTCTCTTTCTCCCTCCCTACGTTATCATTGCAAATAAATTAATTGAATGACTACAGTTTAGCAGCTAAAAAAACATATGAAATGGGAGATCTCTCTTCCTTCCCTTTTTCTGTGTCACCCTCCCCTTCCTCCTTCCTTTCTGCCGTACTGATGATGGATGTGAAATGGTGTCTCATAGTAGTAGAAGATCATGAATTTGGGCTAATGCAAGATGGAGTATGTTTCCCAAGTAAGCAAAGAGCCATGAGAAAAACAGAAGTTTAAATTTGTATTATTTGGGGAAAAAAGAGACTACATTGAAGGACAAGGGATAGTGAGGTAGGTGGTATGAGGAGTTGTTGGTACCAGATGAAGATGGAGGACACAGTTTACCACACTGAGGCATGTGCTGCACTATTACCATAGGAAGCTCCTGAGGAGTTTTGCCCACTGAGATTATCTGATTGTAGTAGAGGCTATCTAGTTATTCTGTCAGTTGTTGATTAACAACTAGTGGCCAGGGGTGGAGCCAATAGAATGTTTTCCTAAGAGCTGTCATTCTTGTCTGTGTTTGAGGTTTTGAATAACAAATCAGGCTTGAATGACAAATCAGGGACCTAAAGAAGAGTGTTAAATTATAGTAAGTAATCTTTAGAATTTTGATGTAATTTTAAAAACTATTTAAAAGATCTCCAATTTTATATTTGCTTTTTTTTTAAGATGCTAAATTGGAGTCTTTCAATTAATTTATTTGCAATAACAATGTGCTTTTTAAAAAAGAGCTGACCCAAGCCATTGAAAACTATTACAGCAATTGGAGTGGGTGTGGTAGATTAAAAATACCCCTCCCTCAAGCATCAATAAGGTCCTAGCATGTGGAACATGTAAATATTGACTTGTTTGGAAAATAAGTTTTTGCAGATGTTAAGGATTTTGATAAGGGGATGCTATCCTAGATTATGTGGGTTGGCCCTGACTGCAACCGCAAGTGTTCTTAGAGAGAGACAGAGGAAGATTTCACACATACGTGCACACTGGGGAGAAGGCCATGTGAAGATGAAGCAGAGAGACATGGTGGCCTTGAATATTTGAGTCATGTGTCCACAAGCCAAGGAATGCTACCAGGCAGCTACCAGGAGCTAGAACAGATAAGGAATGGGTTCTCCCCCTGGGATTGTAGAGAGTGCAACATTGTTGACACCTTGATTTTGGCCCACTGATACTCAGTTCAGACCTCTGGCCTCTAGAACTATGAGAGCATACATTTCTGTTGTAGGCCATGAAATTTGTAGTAATTTGTTGTAGTTATTACAATAAAGTAATAAGGTGGATGAGAATACTACACCCAGAATTCCTGAATAAAAAAGTTGGTATTGCTACTTGCTAGCTATGTGAAGTTTTGAGTTTAACTTATTTATTTGTTTCTCATCTGTAAA
Source organism: Noctilio leporinus (assembly GCA_004026585.1). Classification (NCBI taxonomy): domain Eukaryota; kingdom Metazoa; phylum Chordata; class Mammalia; order Chiroptera; family Noctilionidae; genus Noctilio; species Noctilio leporinus. Next base: position 7,791 of record PVIW01004751.1, on the reverse strand, counting down.
GTAGGAATGATAAAAATGGAGTGTTATGTATCTAATAAGGTAGTTCTGAGGACCAATGTGGACCAGATCACCATCACCATTGCTGATATTATCTATTTTTGTCAGTCAATCTGTTGCACTTCAAGATTGGATGTTTGTTTATCTTCTAATAACCAAAGTTCATATTCTTTGAAGCCTTTACCCTTTTTTTATTCTGTATCTGAGTTCATTGCTTGGCTTCTTAATGACTTTATCATTTTGGCAAAGTAAGGCCAACTTTGCCTTCAGCAAAAGACTAGAGGATGCTGCAAAAAATCTAATTATGGCCAAGGTCACTCTAAGCAGCTGTGAGGCTTTTCTTCCTCCTCTTTCTTGTTTTTCTCTTCTTCATCTACCTCTTCCTAGTTCAGCTTTCTTCTACTATTTCTTTTTCCATGATGCCATTCTTCCTCCTCCTTCTCCTATTTAAAATGGTTCTAAAGCCTTCCCTAGCTGAGTATAGAGTCAGTTCTTTTATGAATTCTGAAGGAGGAAAACATTGTGATAACTCTAAATGTTAGATGAAGGAATGCCTTGTTACATGGCAGCCCAAAAGGCTATATTGGTTTATAGAATTATAAAATCAATCAATTGGCCAACACATTGGTCTCTAAATTATTTGAGAATTCAGACTTTGAGTAAATGATCTCTGCCTTTCTTGCTTATTTCTACTTCTAGGCCTTGGGTTAACTTTAGATGAACTTCTTTGACCTGCTGAGAAGACTATATCTGCCATTAGGGTTAAGCTTGCTAAAGGTCACCACCAGACCAGACCCCCAGGCCAAGCTCTCTTACTGATGCCTGCAAAGGACTTGGTCCCATTAGAAAAGAAATCTCCAAGGTCTAGAGAGCTTGGGTCCTGTAATTCCTTTAAAACCTATCAGGCTTTAATTTTCTCTATCACCCATCTTGGAGGTATTCATTTATAGAATAAATGCTAACAGCACCTACTATATGCTGGGTACATTATTTTCAATAGTGACCAAAACAGCTCATATTCTCTATTATACAAGAAGATGCAGGCAGTTGGAGGGATAATTAAAATACAGACTAATGATTATTACCATGGAGGTAGTTCAGGGCAAACATATAGGGACTCTTTTCATGTCCATGCTTTCACTGAAATTGAAAATAGTACTCTACTCTTTTCTAAAAAAGCTATCTCTTTTGCTCAAAGCTGAATGTTTACAGGATGTCTTTGAAAGGCCATAATGATATGCTTTCTTAGCTACAGAATAAATTTCCAAGTATTTACTTAGCTAAAAGTAGCTTGGGAACAGATTTTTCTTCTTGTCACTTTGGCACATATGGGGGAGTACTCAAATTCTGAAAAGGCATGGAAATGGCAAATAATGAGGTCTGGATGGAATGTTTCACTGTGGTTGAATTTTAAAAGCATTTTTGTTTATTAACAAAGCATGAGTTTGTTCAGATCAACAAACATTTGTAAGTAGGAAGAAAACTATCTTTGTGAAATAGAGCATTTTTCTGGGACTTATTTTTGAGAGAAAAGGGCTGACTCTCACAAAAGCTAGTCTTAATAGGTCATCCAGTGCTCCATATACAACTTTGCTCTAAGTTGGTTTAATATAGAAAAAATAAAATTCTGGACATATTAGTGGTGCTATTATTGTAGTTGGTAAGATTGGTTGTAAAGAGTTATGCAAATCAGTGAAGACTAAGAAAGTCTAAGGATCTTTCTTTTTATGGCTGACACATCTCAAACTTGTTATGTGGCCAACACTTATTACTCATCTCATGATTTCATGGAGCATAAGTGACCTCAAGATTTAATACCATTGTCAATATGGCAAGATTTCAAAGAGTCGCTTATTCATTTTTCAACAGAAGGAAAAGGGCCCATGCTGTAAATAGAGCAAGATTTCAATTTACAACATTAAATAAATTCTCTTATTGGGTTTAAAATTTTGGGGATTAAAACCCTTCATGCTACATTAAAATGGATTTATGGGATGTTTGAAAGATAGGATGTTAGGACCAAGAAAAGTCAGCTGCATATTTGGATAATTTTCAAATAAGCCCATAACATCGTTCTAGGCTTGTTTTTGTTTCTGGTGATTATGGTTTGCCCTTTCTGGATTTTCTACCCTGGATTTTCTATCTTGAGAGAGATTTAACTCTTTATCCTCACCCTTTGGACCATTTCTTTTGTTGAACATTCTGGGCTACAGCTTCATCATAAAGGTGATGCCATTCAAGGTCAATTTATTTACAGCCAGAGGCAGAAAGTCTTGTAGTACCTAGGAAACTGCCCCCGCCCCACCCTATTCTTCATATAGCATCAGCTGTTATTGCCTGAATTTTTCAATCAGTGGGTCATTCCTATGGGTTAGCAAACACCATTTGAAAAAATGCAAGCAAGCAGTCACACATGCCCTAATGCAAATCATCTCTTTGTCTTTTCCCAGCCAAGAGCTGAGCTGCTTGGTAATGAAATTTAAATCTGGGATAAGGGAAAGGGATCATTTGAAGTAGATGCTCTGCTAGAGATCAGGCCTAAGTGGGGGTGATTGGAAGCTATACTTGAGGCAGCATTTGGAAGTGCAGAAAGGGAAAATAGGAAGATGCATTTCAGTGACTTCATAGTTTCCTAGTTTAACCTCATCATGGTGACTGACCACGTTGAAATTCCCACTCTGTGACAGTATAAACTCCCAATGGCTTATAGCTCTGTAGGTCTATTCATTCAGTGCTGTTTGTTCAACTAGTATGCTGCCAGCACATAGTATGTGCTCAGTAAATATATATAAGTGAATGAATGCATAACTTGATATGCAAAGGCTACTTTAAAGATGTTTTTGATTTACATTGCTAAAGCTACTTTTTCATTTCTAAAATGCCCTTATTTTTTACCCCAACCTTCACATGATTTTTAATAAGGTTCTCTATACCAGATTTAAGTAATTTGTACCCCTGATATTTGAAATTTTAAGGATCAGCTGTCCTACTAAGTAAGCTTATTGAATAAATTAATCAGGTATTTATTGACAATATATTCTGTGCCCAGAATGATGATGATGATGATGGTACTTATTATTTTTAGGTATGGAAGAAGGAAAACACCAATCTATTGATCCATATTTTACCTTTATAATTATAAGAACGCATGGTAAGCAATTAGGAATTTTACTACTTGGGGATGCAAATATTCATGATAAATAATAGCCATCATTTTAATCTTTCAGATTTGATTTTATGGTTATGTTATAACCATTTGTCTGATGTATTTAATTTTCTAAATTTCTGTTACATGAAAAATGGAAACTGTATTGATTTAACATCAGAAAAATGTACAGCAGTTAATATAAAAAAGGCTGCATCTAATTTTGTTAATAAACTATAAATGGTGAAATGACATACAGTTCAGATTTCAAAGCATTGGGAACCTGCGTTCTTCTGTAACATTAATTATGTAGTTTTAGTTTTGGCAGCAGCATAATTCTATAGCATGATATTTCTACTTTATTTTCTCAAGTAGGCCTAAAATGTTAATATAATATGGGAAATTGTCCCCTGGTGAAGTGTGCACTGAGCTAGAAGATATAATGTTTGTATTACAAAGGTAACTCTTGCAGATATTTTCAGACTAGACACACTGGTTGTCATAACTACCTTTAACCCTGACATTGAAAGATTTTATTAATGTCCGATGATATACATTTGCTGCTATCTATTATAAATTCAAATGTAGTTGCTCTTCTTGACTGTTTCTGGAGTAACAGACAAGTTTAATAGTTAACCCTGGAATCTCACGTCCTATATTGGAATCCTGGTTCATCCACTTACAAGCTGTACCTCAGTTTCCTCATCTATGAAATGAGGATAATAACTATATCAACTCCTAGGGTGTTCTGAAGATTATAAGTTAGTACAAATAAATGTTTAGAATGGTGACAAGAACATGGTGCTTGATAAATATTAGAGTATGATATATTAAAAATAGTCTTGTCTGTAGAAATTTGAGCTCCAATTAAGTAGTAATATAAGAACACTATGAATAAGATTAGTTCATGAACAAAATGGAGTGAACTGTATCTGTGTGGTGTGTCATATCTTGGAAAAGACTTAGTTGAGTCTCACAAGGCAGGGTTAGACTAAGCACAGAAGCCTTTAAAGTGAGAAAGAGCATGGTCCCTGTATTTGGGAGTGCAGAAGTTGTTGCATTTATAAAAGATGAGGTGGAGTGGGAAAGCTGGAGTGAACCCTGATTGAGAGTGTGGCTGTTGTCTTGAAGGCAGTAGGGAAGCCTCTCAGGTTTTAAGTTGGGAGCGACATGCTAGATGAGCTTTGAGCAGCAGCACTGCTCCTGCAGTACGGAGAATGGTGTGGAGGGACCCTGATGGTTGTAAGAAGTCAGTTAAGAGGCTGTGGAGAGGCAAGAGTGAGGGTGGACCGGATGAAGCACCTGGTACACCAAAGGGGATAAAGAACTGGGCAGATCTGAAATCCAGTAAGAAGAGAGAATCAATAGCATCTAGTGATTATTTTGATGTGTTGGGTGAGAATGTGGTAAGGGTTGAGGATGATGTCAAGGTTCCAGGCAGTGGCCAACAAGGACATTAGCCATCTGTCTGAACAAGTGCCTAGTGTGGTTCAGCATAGGCCTTATAGGAGTAACGTGGTCAAATGGAGCTGCTGTCCTGGAGAAGTCAGCATCACAAGTAAAACAAGTGTTTGGTCCTGGGTTGGAGGTAAGGATGGTATATAGAAAGTTAGAGGTGTATGATGTTAGGAAGTGAGGGCAAATCTGAGCCAAGTGGTCAGGATAGCCTGGGACACAGACTCCCTACTCTCAGGCTTCCACGAATCAGTAAACAGTCTTTGAGTTTTTAAAAAATCTTATGTGACTCTTTTCTAGTGACCACTGTCCCCAGAACAGCGCTTGTAAGCTTTAAATGCTCTGGGCAATTCCAAGCCTCTGTTGACTCCTTATTTGCCCTGAAGCCTGGGTATTAACAGTTAAGGGTTGTGTCTCTCTCCCTGAGGCAAATTGGAGGTCACCTTGAATCTGAGATTCTTTTGGTCTCATACTTTCAGGTTCTGAAGTTGCTCTTTTCCCTCTGGGGCAATGGACCCTGAGGAGTTAAAGCAGAGTTCTTAATTCTTCTTTATCCTTGTGTGTGACTTATCCGTTCTATACCTCTATTCTTTCTTTCTTTAACGATTTTATTTATTATTTTCAGAGAGCGGGGAAGGGAGAGAGGCATCCATGTGTGGTTGCCTTTCACCTGCCTCCAGCCACAGGCCTGGCTGGAGACCTGGCTTGCAACCTGGTTACGTGCCCTGGCTGGGGAATACCTCTATTCTTAGGGTGCTTTAAAACAGTTTGCCGAAATCTGAAACCTGATGCATTTTGGCTAGGCATGTCTGGCAGCTTGGCTCCAGAAATGAGTTAGGTTGAATTCATCTAATTGATAAATTAACTTTCTAAGTTTACAAAGTTTAACTTTTATGAAGCATTGCAACACTTTTAAGATAAAATATAAACTTGAACACAATATGAATTGCAGCACCAGTGGGTGGGAATTAAAAAATTAATGTTCAAAAATTAGTAACCTAATATTTCATGAGCCCTTTAAGATAGTAAAATTGTAAATTTGTGTGAATAGAATATGAATCTTTTTTCAGTTTGTTTAATATTAGAAATTCAAGAACAGGAAGATCCATAGCATTTCAAATATTACCAACCTTCTTAAGGTGATCATTATACCAAGCCTCACTGAAAGTAAACAGACCTCTCTTGCTTTTTCAATAGACAAAAGTAATGGTGAGAATGAAATTAGCACTGAAAGTATTAAAATATTGATAGCAATCATTTCATGTCCACACTTTTCCAATTAATAATTAATTTTACCTTGAAGGTAATGCTTAAGATTCAGACATTTCCCTTAACGCTTTTACTTGGCAAGAATGTTTGACTTTTTTTTACCTCAATGTTATCAAGTCTCTGTTATCGTAACTCACATTTTGATGTGGTTGGTGGCTGGAATTTCTTTTGTGTGGCTTCATAAAAGTTTTCTGTGAATGATTTAAAGAAGGCCTATGTTAGTCTTCTCTCTAATTTATATGTGGAATCAGCACATTATTATTAAGTTATTGCCTGTTATGTACTTCTCAGTGTACATGTTGTTTAAAAAAATTTTTTTAAGGACTAGATCCAAAAGTAGAGGGAATGGTCATTATACTCTGCACACTGATAATTAATTAATTACAAGAGGGTATAGATTATTATAAAATGGTTGTTTTTTCACCAAAATAGGAAATATCCTTCCATTTTTATGACTTTTTGTTTGAGTAAGTTTGTCTTAAATTGCTCTCAATATCACTTGTTAACCTTGCTATTGTGGTATTTTGGAGTTATAAGAGGTTATGCTGTCTAAGTGCTGATCTTGCCCTAACAGTTGATTACAAAACTATGTCCTAATTGGTTTTACACATCCAATAGTTATCTATTCAGAAGTTTATTGGAATGAATTTTATGTTGTATTTGTGTTTTGATAAATAAAAAGTGGCTAAAATATTCACTAATTCTCTTAACAGCTATTTGCTGAATGCCTGGTGTATGCTGTTCTAGATAAAAGCAGGCTCAAAACCAGTTCATGTCATACTAAAATGGTTACTAAAGAAGAGTACAGCTCTTCCTGAAAGTGAACAGAGGTGACCTCTGAGAATAGTTCACTATTCACTTGACCCAGAAAACCCACAAAATCACCCAATCAAGCCATTCGAATCTTTGTGTTCACTTTAAGAACACGCATGAAATTGCCCAGGCCATCAAGGGTATGCACATTCGAAAAGCCATCAAATATCTGAAAAATGTCACTTTAAAGAAACAATTTGTCCCATTCCATTGATACAACATGGGAATTGGTTGCTGGTGTTCAGGACAAACAGTAGGGCTGGGTGCAGGGTTGGTGGCCCAGAAAGAGTACTGAGTTTTTGCTACACATGCTTAAAAATGGAGGGAGTACTGCTGAACTTAAGGGTTTAGATGTGGATTCTCTGGTCATTGAGCACACCCAGGTGAACAAAGCTCCCTGATGTGGTGTAGAATTTACAGAACTCATGGAAGGATTAATCCAAACATGAGCTCTCCCTGCCATTGAGATGATCCTCACTGAAAAGGAGCAGATTGTTCCTAAACCAGAAAAGGAGGTTGCAGAGAAGAAAAAGATCCCAGAAGAAACCGAAGAAACAAAATCTTATGGTCAGGGAGTAAATTCAGCATAAAATAAATACTAATAAAAGTAAAAAATATATAGTACATACCCTATTTCTTTTTTTTTTTTTTTTCACTGAGCATGTTTTATTGGTTCATCCAGGTTGTAACATGCATCAATACTTGCTTCTTTTTCATGGCTGAATAATATTCCATTGTATGGCTGTACTGCCATTGGTTCCTCCTGTCCTTCACTGACTGGCTTATTTCACTAAGCATAATATTCTCCAGTTCCATCCATGTTGTTGCAAAGGGTACAAGTTCCTTCTTTCTTTCTGCCATATAGAATTCCATTGTGTAAATGTACCAAAGTTTTTTGATCCAATCATCCACTAATGGGCACTTAGGCTGTTTCCAGCACCTGGCTATTGTAAATAGTGCCGCTATGAACATAGGTGTGCATAGGTTCTTATGAATTGGTGTCTCAGGCTTCTTTGGGTATAGTCCAAGTAGTGGAATTGCTGGATCAAAAGACAGTTCCATTTTTAGTTTTTTAAGGAAACCCCATACTGTTTTCCACAGTGGCTGCACCA